>CAUYQG010198714.1:0-18598 GCA_963574415.1 Tarsius wallacei | reverse complement strand
CACGCCCGGCTAATTTTTTTTATTTATTGTAGAGATGAGGTCTCGCTTGCCCAGGCGGGTCTCGAACCCGCGGGCTCAGGCAATCCACTCACCTCAGCCTCCCAAAGGCGCGGGATTACAGGCTGAGCCACCGAGCCCGGCTTGCGGTTATATTATTAGACTAGGGGGAAAGTAGCGATGGACCTACTTAATGCTTCGTAAGCTTCTCAGTCCCCAGGAGGTTGGAAAAGCAAAATGTATTTATGAATAAAGCAGGGGGAGGCGTAGCACAACGCCTTTCTTTCAATAAGCAATGGTTTGTTTAAATTAGTTTGTTTAAATTAGGAGACCCACTCTCTCCCTCAGCCCATTTCTGCCTGAAGACCTGTTGGTCTGGCATACACGGTGCTGTAAACCTCAAAATTATTTGCTAGTATTTACAAGTTGTGAGTCTTCTCACATACACACTTTGGTAGACAGAATAACGCCTCCCCCCAAAGATGTCTTTGCCCTGATCCGGGAACCTGGGAATATGTCACTTACACGGCAAAGGGACTTAGCGGATATGATTAAAGACCTAGAGACGGGAGATTATCCTGGGTTGTCCAGGTAGGCCCACGGTAACTACAGGGTTCTTACGAGGAGGAGGCAGGAGTGAGAGGACAGAAATGCCACGCTGCTGGCTTTGAAGATGAGTGGAGGAGTGGTGCCTGGGTCCAAGGAGTTCAGGGGGCCTCTAGAATGGAAGAGGCAAAGAAACAGACTCTCTGTAAAAGCCTCCATAAGGAACGTCTTGAAGAACAATTTTAGGCTTCAGACCTCCAGAGTTGCAAAATTTAGAAATTGTCACTTGAAGCCACCTGAAGCCTTTTCTTTACAGACCCCCACACAAAGAAAGACCATGCCATGCCATTAGCCAGGATAGGGACTGCTTGCTGGTTTGGGTCCTTTCCACTGTGACCACTTCCCTCAGTTCCGTTACCTGCCTATCCACTGAGGCCTCAAGTGCGGGGCCTCGGGTTTACACAATTCCGTGAACAAGCTCGGTCTGTTGCTAACAGTAGCAGAACGCCAGCAAGCAGTAGAACCTCCTAGTTCCAAGTGTGAGTTGTAGACTGAAAAGCTTCCCACTTCCTGCAGTCTTGACGCCTCCGTCTGGGCAATGGGTGTGTGTGGCGGTTGGAGGAGGTGGGTGTGCTATAAGGCAAATGCGCTAGGCCTCTGCAGGGACCGTCCTCAAAACCATAACTTGCCAGTTCTACCCATGATCGTGGATGATGCACCAAGGCAGCGAGTTGCCCGAGTCCCTCCTCAGAGAACTTTCCTGCCCAGCCACTTCCATCTCGCCTTGTGCCTACACAAGCAGGCAGCCGCCTTCCTGCTGAAGGACCCCACGCCCGTCTCCTTTCCGTACCAGTACTCCGGGAGACGCCTGGCTTCTCATTTCCAGTTCCACTTGCTGTGACAGTTTCAGCCTTTTCCCCTCGCCACATCCCTCGCTTGAGCAGCGAGATGTGAAGACTGACGGCCGCCCGAGAACTGCACAGACTGTCCCCAGTCTGAGCCATTTAAAATGCATTTCCGTTCCATAAAATCAGTTTCCGTGATTCTGTGCCCCTACTCTTTGAAAGATGGTAACCCTAGGGAGGAGAAGAAATTAGCCAGGGAGGAGAAGTTCAGACGTGCTAATATTTTAATCACTCATTCTTTTAGCACATTAGTCACATTCATTAAGTATGATTAATTCCGGGCTTTGTTGAAAACCGTATCGGTTTCCCTATCAGCCACACATCCACCTATTACAGAACAGCTACTGCAATAGCACCAAAATGCCCCATTTTTTACACCTGGATTGTATTATGTACCCCCTGAAAAATTAATTGAGTTAATTGAACTTACTTGTATAGAGTATTTGCCAAGGGCCTGGACTGCTGAGTCAGCCTGCCTCGGTTTAATTCCCTTGTTTTCTGAGTCACTCGGACAAGTGACAGAAGCCGTCTGAGTCTTGGTTTTCCTCATATGAGGACAGCGATAAGAATACCTATCTCAGAGCTTTGTTGTCAAGATAAGATAAGACTTAGAAATTTCTCAATAAGTTGGTTATTATTATAATTAAAGACCCTGCGGTATCATTCATTCATCTGTTCAAAAGACTTTATTAACTGACTCATACAGGCAATGTTGTGTGTCCACTGCTGGCCAGATAGCAGCCAGCACAACAGCCAAATGTGTTCGTCCCTAAGGACCTTACATTCTGGTGGGGGAAGCTAGACAACAAGCAAACATGTATAATATGCCAGATGGCAGGTGATATGTTCTGTGGCGAAGGGAGGCCTGGGCTGGTGGGAGAGGGTATTATGACTGGACGAGAACTCAGAGGTTGCCTAGTTCAGGCCCTGGCCTGGGGGGACTTGGGGTTTGCACACTGCACTAAGAAGCTGGGACCGCTTTTCCCCTGAGATCAGGACCGTGAGAGCCAGGGAGCAGGGAAGCAGCCCTGCGGGGGGTACTGCTCACCAACTGACTTCAAGCCACAGAGAATGTGGGGTGGAAAGTGGGCACCCGTTACCGCACAGAAGCACTTGGCACGTGGCCCCCTCTGTCTTCCTGACTGCCAACATTTCTGCATACTTCCAGGGGCTTCCTCCCTCATCCTTGCCGAGTGGGGAGTACCTGAGAGAGGTGGTTCTAGGATAGGCTGTTTTGATGGCAAATTGGTCAATTTCTGGAGGGAAGAAAGTATCTTGGGGTGATGTGAGTAGGTGGAAGGACTATGCCTCTGAATCAACCGGGCAGTTTGTGGAAGACAAAGTTGGTGTCGATATAAGAGTGTCTCTCCTCCCAGCTCCATCTCTGCCTGCCTCAGTGGTTTTGCAACTCTGTGCAGTCAGTTATCTTGTTCCCAAGCATGGCGTCTGGACCCATCCAGCTTAGTAGACTCAACACCTCTGTAGAAGTTATGCCTGTCACTCAGAAGAAGCCCAGACCCAGAAATTCTGATGTCTGGATTCTGTCTTTGCAGAAGGAAACCCAGCAGAGCCCCCTTCTCCCTGAGAAGGAACAGCTCCCTGACTCTCTCAGACATCCCCAGGCATACCTGGGGGATTTGTGATTGAGAAAAGCAGGAAGGAGGCTCAGACCCATCCGGGGCCCCTGCCAGTTCTGCACATACAACTGTAGTTCCTAATTTCCCTCTCCTAATGATGTCCAGAAACATTACGGGAAGTTAAATCATCCCACCACTTGTCAAGCGTTGCTACTGGAGTAAAAATTAATAGTCAAAATATGAAATGTTATTTATACTTATTTCAAAAGCAATGGACCCAGGAAAGCAGACTGTGATGTACTTGGTATTTAATTTGTATTTCAAGGCACTGATGAAGGCAGCACCCATTTGTATGCCCAGAGGCTCTTTCATCCTTGAATCTTGAGAGCACTTTTCCTGGCATACTGAGGAAAAATTAGGTTGCAAAACCCCCATGAAAAAGATGGAAGTGAAAACATAATTTTGAGAAATGGTTTGAGTTCATCCATTTACCTGCTTTATAAGTACACTCGCCTATTTTTCTTACCATTCTTCTTTCACAAGAGAAGGAACTTTGTGTGGCATGTAGACCCACACAACAGAATGGAATGGCAACCTCCAGCATCTTTACAAATCCCAGGTTGAATTAAACCCATCTTCTGAGTTGAGGGGATGGTAATTAAATCAGGTATTTCATGGCGAGGTGTGCTGATTAATAAATTATGTGATTACCAGGTATGGTAAGTATACCTGCAATCAATACAATTGCCTAAAAGCTCTGAATTAGAAATTGTGCAATAAAATATAATGAAAGGTATTAAGAATTGGTAGTTTTAATTACAGGGAATGATTAACTGATTACTCAGATAGTATTGATCTACAACTTATTTAATTCTTTGCAATTTAATTTGTCAGATTTGAATCCAAATAACTGATGATTTGTCCTAGTAATGCCAGAGCTGGGAGGGATTGGGATGATGAAAGGTGCCGGAATAGAGCCGTGGCCCCGGTGGCTCTGCACAAAAGACCCAGCACTTTTAGTTCCCACCCTCAGGTCTTTGCTGGCGCTAACCCAGAGCACTGCCATCCTCCCCTCCATTAGTGTCCACTTCTAGGTCCAGCACCAGGAAGCCCTGGGGAAGCACCCAGCCTCTGCCTCTCCTCTCGTGTCTCCTTGCATCAGTTTTCTCACATGCAAAATGGAGACTATAAGTGTGTATGTAATGGGGCAGGAGGAGAGACGGTGCCCTTGGCTCAGTCTTGGCTCAATGTGCATGGATGGGTATTTTACAACCACTGTTATTATTACCAGTCTCCTTCCTTTGAACTCTGGTGGGGAGTGTGGTTGATGCCCGCATTTAGGTTCCAACGCACCACCCTACATTCTCCTCCGCGTTGTCTCCACTCAATAAACTCCTCGGGGCGGGGACAGAGTCTTGTTCTCTTTTGTTTCCTCCACAGGGAAGCATTGCTCTGTCCACAGCTGTGTAAGAATGACTGAATTCCTTCTATTCAATCTGTAATGGCACACAGATGAAGCCAGCAAATTTGTGCTGGTTGAAGAGAAGCTGCAAATGCTTGTGAAGCCTCCTGTGTTCCAGAGATAGAGGAATGCAGCTAGTAAGACCTCTGGTTGGAGGCAGAACCTGAAGCCTGGGCAGGAGGGAACCTCGAGGTGCCCGGGTTGGGGAGGGAGGAGGGTACACGAGACCTCTTGGGGGCATGAGAGGAGAAGGCAGGCCGTGGGGACAGCCTAAGCCCTGCACGGGTGCACCTGTGGAGGGAGACTTTGCTCCCCCCTTGGCTCCTGCAGCAAGAGACGATCCCCTGGCTTGATCTTCTCTGTCTAGGGAGTGAGATGTGAACACCTGAAGGCTCCGGAGGTCAAGTCTTCGGTCTCCCTTCAGCTCAGATCCCAGATGGTGCTCTCTCCCCCAAGTACCCTTTTCCTGTAGCTTTGTCACATGGAGGAGCCGAATACCCTGCCAAACACTAACAACCACGTTTGTGGCACGATGACCCAGGTCCTGAGAGAACAAGCCTGGACTTGCTGATGATGCTGGAAGGCAGAGGTCACAGGACCCCTGAAGCTCAGTGGAGGGAGCGAACCTGGAGACAGCAGGTCTGGCCCTGGAGCCCTGCCGAGCTGGAGGGTAAGAGCAGGCTCGCTCTTCTAGGAGGCCCACCCCATGACTCTCATATCCTCCATGGATGGGGTTCTGCAGTTTGCATTCCCAATCCGAAGTCTTTGACCCAGCCACCCCAGTCGTAGGAATGTGTCTAAAATAAATCTCAGGCAAGTGCATGAAGAGGGATATGCAAGGATGTTCATCACGGTGTTGCTTACAATGGTGGAAACGTGCCCTCAAACTTTCCACCATGCCGTATTGGTTAGAGTAGAATACATTCATAAAAGGGCTTTGCCCTTACTTAAAATTATGTGGTAAATCTATGTTTAGTGACATGATAAATGATACTCAATGTTTTAAGTGAAAAAAGCAACTTATAAATCAGGATGTATATAATCAAGATTGTGTTAAATTTATTTGTGTGTGCACGTCTATGACTGTTCACAAACAAAGTCTCACAAGATGCACAGCAAATGTGCAATTATTATTTTTGGAAAGTGGAACTATTAGCATATATTTTTACTTTGTCTTCTATATTTTCTCTGTTTTACCTGACTTTTTTCACACTGAGTTTATATTCTTATTTTTGCAATTAAAATATTTCAATTAAACTGTTTTCTTTGGGGAAACAGTAAAAAGCTTCTATTTGAACTGCATGAGGAAGAGAGGGTTGGAAGGAGTACCTTTATACATGAGGGTTTGGGATTCAGAGGGGGAAGTGACTTGGAATTCCGGTCAGGCCCCTCCACCAGCCCCTTCCCGACTCTTCCACTCTGTTCCATTTGCTGATGGTACTCCAGCATTCCTGGGAGCCCCAAACTCCCACCCCATCCTGCCAGCATGCCAAACTCACTCAAGTCTCTGGGCCTTTGCACCAGCTGTTCCTCCACCCAGTGCACCTGCTCCCCAAGTCTTCACATATCTGGGTGCTTTTTGTCACATGGTTCTCAGGTTAAATGTCACCTCCCCTGAGTACCCAGTTTAAACTAGCTGTTTTCACCCACCACACCCCTTGTCACTTTCAATAACTCCGTCTTTTTTATTTCTTTGTTGCCTTCATCACCATCTGCATCAAGGATGCTTATTTCCCGGCCTATTCACTCATAACTTGTTTTGTGCACTACTGGGGGCAGCCAAAGCAGCACATTCCAGGAACCTGAACGTGGACTTCTACCTACCCCCACACCCGCCGCCCCCATGAAATCTGCATTTGAAGGTAAGGAACACCAAGGGAGCTTTCGGTTTTCCCACATCTCCTGTGCTCACCACTGAGTCCCCCCAACTGCACACAGCTTGTCACACTGTATGAACCTGTGCTCAGTGAAACACGTTGAATGAATGAATAGGCAAGTGAATTAATATTTCCTGAGCCTTAGGAAGGGAAGGGAAGGCAGAAGAGGGCTAGCTAACTCAGAGAGGAAAGGGTCTCAGCTACTGGGCAGGTGAAAACAACAGGAGGTGCATGGCAGTGACAGGAAACCCCCAGCCCCTGGGTGGGTTGTGGACTGGGAATCACTCAAAGGTGGACGCCGGGAACAACCAGGTCGGAGAGCAAGGTGACGGCCTGGCCTACCCAAGCATTGAAAGTTATTTTCCAGACCTGGGGAAATCGCAACCTGTTAACCTGTGCTAAGTAAAGCTATTTTTAAACATGGAAGGGAAAAAACAACCCTTTCACAGGCAAAACTGTCACACTAACTTAGAGCACAGTGCAATTTTATTTTTATGGCCAAGTTATAAGTTGTTGAAAATAAGAGTTTCAAATGGAAATGTTGACACAATTATCTACAGCAGCATGAACCACCAGCCATCACTGTTACTTTTCCATCTTCTGTGAACGTTTGCTTTTTTGAAAGTTCACCTTGCCCAACGTGTTTGTCTTTTAATGTGAGCTGAGAGGTAGTCTGCATGAACACAACACGGTATTAATTCAGGGGCATTGTGGATTAATTAGCGGCAGCCACCATAATGAATTGGGAAATGCAACCGGGCTCTCCATCTCGGTTACTCATAGCCCATTCGTACCACGTCACACCTTTTCAGATATTAAGTGCTGAACATGCTTGCTTCTTCTAAAGGTTGGTTATCCAAGACAGGTTCATGGCACCTTATCTAAAAGCCACATGGTCTACTTTCGGCATCTTGGATTTATGTATTGACAAACCGTAAAACGTTAGCTGGATGTCTTTCCCTGCCACTCCCCAGCAGGCACCCTTCCCTTCTGTGTTCCTCAGTACCAGTGTCTCTGTTAATTGGTCTCCACCTTTGACTCTAACGAAGCAACATCTACAACTTGGAACAGTCGCCTTTCATTGTCTCTACTGTGTGTGCACTCCGAATGACCAGGTGAGTGAGGCAGGCCGAATCCCGTCTAAGCCCTGCAACTGGGGAAGAGCTTGTCCGTGGGGAGGCCGCAGGCCAAATCTGGCCCATAGCCATGGTTTATCTGGCCCGTGGAGTGTTAAAAAACAAAACTATCAGACAGTGTTTAAAATGTGGAGGTTTCACACACACATGCACACATTCATACACCACACAGAAATTAAGATTTCTGGTTTATCTTAGAAACCAGAAGTCAGAGCGCACGGGCCATATTCCTGAGTGGCAACAACCAGGAGCTGTGAGGACACAGCTGAGCTTTACCTTCCTTACCACCTTCCCCATGGTGCTTCTCGGTTCCCACCGTCTTCCAGCACCTGAGGCTGAGGGCTGGTTGCGTTTATCACCTACTATCAGGCCCATTTGAACATCTATGTATCCTGCCTTGCCGCTGTTCCATCCTGCAGTAGACGTTTATGAGGAGGCACGGTCGCACCTGCACCTCCAAGGACCAGGGAGTAAATCCAAGCACCGCAGAGCTCAGGGAGGAAGGCCTCCAGCACCCAATCCAACAACCTGCAGACGATGCGTGAGGTGAACACTACAGAAGAAGGGCGTTTTCAAGCAAGGTGGGTACCGCAGGAAATAAACAAGGAAACAGAGAGAGAGAGAGTGCCTGGCGTTGGGAGTAAGGGCTGCTCACATGGATCGATCAGAGAGGGCTTCTCTGTGACAATGGCACGTGAGCAGAGACCACAACAAAATGGCACAGGAAGAGCTGGGGCAGGTTCTCAATGGCCCTGATGTGGGAAGACAGGTGGCATGTTCTAGGCTCTGCAAAAAGGCCAGGGTGACGGGCTTTAGTGAGCACAAGCGGGAACGGAGAAGTGAGCAAGGGCCTGACCAGCTGGAGCTGCTCAATTTAAATTCCCCCCAAAGCAGAACCTAGGCAGAGGTGTGTGTGCAAGCACTTGATTTGGTAACATGATTCCAGGAAGCTGGACTGCGGGACACGGAAGTGAAACAAGAAAGGAAGGAGAATCAACACAAGGGTGCACTAATGAGCGGGTCACAGTTGTGAGCATTAGGCTCAGTCCTTCTGGAAGCTTCTGAGGAGACTCTTCTTATCTGCCTCAGAGCCAGAAAGCACTAATGGGTTGACTTCCATCCCCCGCAGGTCAATGGCAGTTTCATGGCGCTATCTTCTTAGGACTTCAGGACTGAACGCACATAACTGTCAAGCACAGTCCCAGGTGGCTAACAGCACAGGGTGAGAGGCGTCCTGGGGCCTGAAGAAGAAAGACAGCTGGCGAGACACTGACTGCAGTGCCGGTTGGGGCCAGTGGGAACGGGTTCTTCAACGAGGGCTAGAACAAAAGGCAGGCTGAGAGGATGTGAACCGGTGCCAAGAGAGGCCCCACGCGGGAACAGACCGATGGAAACCCCTTGTGTTCCCACCCCAATCCATCAGTCCATTTCCACCTTCACTCACACCGTCTGCCTTCTCTTCTGCTGACACAGTTGGTGCATCCCTCGCTCAGGGTCTCCTCTCACCTCCTCTCTCCGGCATCCTCGGTGTATCCCTCTTCCTTTGGTCATGCCAACCCCCATACGAACGTGTTCTGACAGCCCATCCTTACAAAACTCCCTTGAGCCCAGCCCCCTTCCAGCAATGGCCCCCATTTTCCCTTTGGAGAACACTTATTGAGAGAGGTGTCTGTGCTCCTTCTTCCTGCGTCATCTCATCGTCCTCTAAGAGCTTTGATCAAGGTCCCCCAAGTGGGACCACCTGAGGAAGGAAAGAGAAATGATCATGGATAGATGAAGCCATCCAGATTTCACATCCCCCACTCCACTCCATACTCTCATGCGTGAGCTTGACTGCCCATGCCCACAAGCAGTGACCTTGGTGAATGAACACAGCTTGTCAGAACCAATAAATGTGGAATCAACAGCCACGTCAATTATAATTTATGTTGGCCCTTTCTCCTTCATCTTTGAATAGCTTTGCGTTTAACACAAATGAGAAATTTGCTGTCTTTAGAATCAGGAAAACCACGGATAACACCAAACTTCAGTATATTCACGCTCTGCCTGGCCTGGGCTGGAAAGTCACTTTCAAGCCTAGTCCCACAGGGCGAGGAGGGAACTGATGGAGGGCTGTGGGTAGGAGATGGCCAGTGACAATGGAAGTGGTGGTCAGGTGACCAGATGGAAGTGAGGACCCTAGATGAAATCTCATCCTGGGAACCCGTCCAGAAGTGGTGTGGTACGAGGGAGCCCATGAGGGGGAGGGCAGCAAGGTCAGTAGTGCTTTGAGCGCCCTTCTGGCCTTCTCAAAGATGCCAAACCTACTGTGTGTGGTTAGTCACCATGGTCTGCTTGCCACCCATGGTCTGCTTGCCACCCAGAAGATGGGCCTCTAGGGGCAGGCCCACTTCATCTTACTCCCGGCTGTCTCCTGGCATGTAGCAGGTGCTCTGAAGATGACCATCTCCTGAATGAGTGAGGATGAGAAGAGCAAACGAGGGAGGAAGTTCCCTTGAAGCTTTTGGAGGATGCTGCGGCTCTCTGCACACTATACAGAGCTTCCTGTGTGCCTGTTTGTCCCCATCATAAAACCTCAGAAAGTGAAGTCCTTAAGGCTGAGACAGTCTTACCCTTTTCTGATTCCTAAATCTCAAAGCTGGGCCTGGCTTAAGGTTAGAAAATGAATAAATGAGTGACCAGTAGGTAGAAGTGTCACGGGTAGAGATCCAGCTTACTATTCTGCATTGTTTTCAGGCCATCCCTTAGCCCCCATTTATTTGAAGTCATGAACTGGATGTAGAAAGTGTTTTGAGGTGAATAACTTGGAAAAACCTGTCTAAGAGGCTCCTGTGTCAGTCTATGGACTCGGTTACCTTCCTGGAGCCCTCAGCTGCTTACCTGAAGGAAATAAGTGAAGCTGATGTCATGTGACCCCTTAAGAGTCAGGCTGAGCAGTCAGTTGCAATCTGAGCATCATTAGCAGCAAGGTCAGAACAGCAAAGGCCACAGAAAAGCAGCCACGTACATTTCTCGGAGCAACTGCCCACAGAGCCCGCCCAATGTCGTGGAAAAAGAAACACCTGTGTGGAGCACCTGCTGGGAGCCCGGCACGGTGCATCCCTGCCTCTCAGCAAGTTGTGCTCCCAGAGGGCAGGTCCATGTCTGTGGTGCTCATTGTGAACTCCCAGAACCCAGCACATGGCAGATGGCAATCCGTGTGATTTGATGGTCCTCGCAACAACCCTGCAGAGCAGACGTTAGGATTTTTGTGTCAGGGGTAAAAAACTATGGCATAGAGCTGAGTGAGTTGCCAAAGGGCCAGAACGAGGTTCGAACCTAGTTGACACCAAAGCCTGGGGCCTTCTCTGCCATGACACAGCTCTCACAATATTGTATGTCAGAAGAGCCTTTCCTGGGGCTTCCAGGAGGGTACCACTAACATGGGATAACAACTGTAGAAAGAACGAGGGGTGAGGAATATTATGAACACAGTTCTTGGTTGGTTAAAAGAAGGCCTTCTCCTACCAAGCGTCAAACTCATGAGGACAAGCACTGAGTCTGTCCTGTCTACCGCCAAATCCCTAGCTCTAAAGACAGCAGCTGGAACATAGTAGCTCAATAAATATTGGGTGGCTGGGTGGATGGATGGATGGATGATGGATGGATGGATGGATGGAGGATGGATGGATGGATGGATGGATGGATAAATGCTTGGATGGATAGAAGGAAGGAAGGAAAGAGGGAGGGAAGGAAGTTTAGATGGAAGGATGATGAATGGAAGGATGAATGGATTCATGAGTTCATGGATGGATGGATGGATTCATGCATGCATGCATGGATGAATAAATTGATGATGCATGGATGGATGAGTGGGTGGATGCATGGATGGATGGATGGATGGATGGGTAGGTGGATGGATGGATGGATGGATGCCTGCATGCATGGATGAATGGATGCACGGGTGGGTGAGTAGATGCTTGAGTGGATGGATGGATGGAAGGATTGAAGGATGGATGCATGGATGGATGGATGGATTCATGGACGAATGAATGGATGTATACATTTGTGGACAGAGGTCTGTGTTGCAGTTCTCGGCCTTCCAATGGCTCACCAAGCAGGCTACACCCTCCCTACTGGCCTCAATTCTGCACCTGTAGTCTGAGGGCCCAAGGCTGATTCCAGTGCATTGTGGGATCTGACTCCTCTCAGGCAGATTTGGTAACTCCCCTAAGTGACTTTTGAAATCTCCAGGGCAATACTTCTGGACTGACTCCCCACTCCATTCCCACTCACAGTCCTGGAAAAGCATTAAATATCCATGTTGCCCAATTATGCCCCCTGGGTAATCCCATCAGGCTTCTCTAGGAATTCATGTGAGTTATGAATGTGACTAGCCCCACCCTGAGTAGCAGCTTCAGCTTTGAACTAACATTTAAAATAAATAAATAAATATCCACAAATTCTGAAGTAACTAGACAAACATACTCCGAGTCCTTCCAGTGTAGGTAGTCAGCGTAGTGGTTAAATACAGGAACTCCTAAGCTCGCCTCCCTCCTGATGGTGAGTCTAGGCCCCTGATCTCTGAGCTTTCATTTCTCACCCATAAAATGAAGATGACATCTGCCGCTCAAGGTCGCTGTGAGGGTCAGATGCTCCTCCTGAAGGAATGTCATCGCTGGAGCTCAGGGATCCAACTGAGAGCAAGGAGTCACCATGTCACCAGGGAAAAGCCAGTAAAAACTCTCTCAATGATGGAGGTCCCCAAGTATTGTTCCAGACAGGGGACATCCTTGTTGGGGTTTACAGCATCTGAGAGCCTTGGGAAGGGGGCGGCATGTCACATGAGGTAATGATCTGAGACCAGATAGAGTCCCAGGACAGGTATGTGTGTGTCACCCCTGCTGGGTGACCCAAGTGCAGAGTTCTGGATACTGACACTATGAAGCCCTCACCTCTAAGCAGTACTGACTTTCAAAGCAAAGAAAATAGAGAGCAAAGCTGGTGTGGTCCCAGGGCATAGGGCCTGAGACATTCTAGAGCTGGGTGATCTGTCAAGGAATTAACTGCCGTGCCATTCTTGAACCTTCACATGTGGCTTCTCTCTGGTGCCGCCAGGCTGAAGCCCTTTCACCTTTCCCAGGACCTGCCCTTCTTATACAGTTTTCCCAGAAGCCTGAAACCCCTCTCCTACCTCCCTCTTCTCTCATCCATCCTTTTTTCTTGAGCTTTTCTTCCTCTCTGCTTTCCCGAGAGATCCTGTAGCCATGTCTTCTACCACTGTTGCCTCAAACCCTGTTCTCTTTTCCGTCCATAGTAAATCTCTGGAGCCTGAATTATTAGCCATGAAAAAAACAGTTCCCCTTGTCTAGAAGGCAACATGGCTTACTTATTATATCCTGCCAGAAGATGGGACAACATTTTACCTTACAATCACCTAGTCCAACAAAGAAAGAAGAAAATAACACTTGCATGGCACTCAACATTGGCCAGGCACTGTTCTAAAACCGACATGTATATTAACTCATTTAACCTAGACAACAGTTCCTTGAAGTAGGTGTTATAATTATCCCCAGGAAACAAGGCACCAAGAGGACAAATGATTTTCCCAAGGTTATGGTCAATGGCTAGGTTGGAAGGTAAACCCAGGCAGTCTCATTCTCTAATTCTTTCTGCTGTATCTTCTGTGACACTGCCTGTCAAACCAGACAAAAAATACCTATGTTGAAATACCTCCAAATACTCACAATGCACTGTGTTTCTCTGGTCTATCCCTGTCTTAGGATGTGAGCACCTTCAGGAGAGCGACTATGAGTCATTCCTCCCCTCATCTCCAGAATCTGACTAGATTCTGTCATAGAGCAAAAATTCAAAAAGCGTTGGTTAGATTAAGAAAGAAATTAGTGGCTATCCAGACTCCTGGAGGTGGTGCCACAGTGTTCATTCTGAGCCAAGACAGACCATGATGCTCCCTGGAATGCACATGACTCCCCATATGTCTGAGGGGTCCCAGAGAGCATAGCCTCTCTCAAGATCAGGGCCATGAACGGGTCCATCCTTCATCAGTGTCCGAGGACAACAAAGGCCAGTTCTCCAGAGCTCTCCACCGGGGCCAGGTTGATCCACTGCATCTGATGGAAAGCAGGGCCGCCAATAACCCTAGGCCCAAACTGTCCTCAGGCCTGGGAGATTCTGTCCAGCTCTGGGACCCAGACCTCTGACTTGAATTCAGACAAAGCTGCCTTTGGTAACTGAGAATAACTTTGCAAATCCTTTTTCCGGTGCTGCCAATAATCTTTTCTTTAAACCCCACTGGTGTAGAGTTCTTGAACTTGTGTTGAATCCACCCAGGGGTTGCAGACTATGCAGTTCATGGATTTAATTAATGTGGCATAAGGCCAGTCTTCCACTGAAGCAACAATGTTTGTTGTTCTCAAGCCTGAGTGGACATTTGGGTAATCTCAGGAGGTTTAAAAAGAAATCCAGAAACTACTTTGAGCAGTGATGGAAAAATGAAATGGAGAAATGAACCCTGATACAGATAACAATAAGACGAATGTAATAAAGTAATTTAAACAAAATAACTATCTTAAAATGTAGGAAAGCATCCAAAAGAAGACAGAACTTGAGGAGTATCTACTGCATCTGAAAGGGGTAAGAATCATGAATGTGTGGTTTTGCATTGGAGGTCATTCTCCAGCTGCATGGTCAAGGATGCAGAAAACGGCAGTGGAAGATTGAAACATTACTCGAGAGGTGCTAGAAATCAGAGTTCAAGTTTAAAAAAATTCAAAAGGGAAAATCTTAGAAGCAAATTCTGGCCGACCAGAGATTCTGGCAAAGAGCAGGCAGATATCAGAGTGGACTACACGCAGAGTAGAACGGGCTACCCAGGAAAATCTGTGAATTTAATTTTTTTCTTGGTTTAACCAAGTGCCTCCCCAACCATGGACAACTCAAGGGCAAGAAGCAGTAGAAAGTTGAAGGATTATGGGTTTGAAGTGTCAGAGGTCAAAGCTCAAGGCAGGCAATATCTTGGCAATTACACAGAGACGGAATTCCTAGAAGCAAGGAAACCACAGCCAGGGTTATCTCTATCTCTGTTAAAATCATTGACTGACTACTAAATTACACAGGCACAAGGAAGACCCCCAGGATGCCATGCTAAAAACCAGCATTAAGAAGCAAAATAGGCTGGGTACGGTGGCTCATGCCACATTTGTAATCCCAGCACTTTGGGAGGCCAAAGCAGGAGGATTGCCTGGGCCCAGGAGTTAAAGGCCAACCGGAGAAAGACAGTGAGATTTCATCTCTACCAATAAAAAAAAAAATTAGCTGGATGTGGTGGTGCATGCCTGTAGTCCCAGCTATTTGAGAGGATGAAAAAAGCAAAATGAACAGAGTAGAGATCTCAGTTGCTACATACTACAAGGGAGTTAAAAATGCAGCTTGAACTCAGGCAAATTAATCCTACTATACCTACTATATCACAAAAACCAATGTGCTCAGACAAACACAACACAACAGAATCCAAATTCACTAAAATTGATCATCTACAATGTCTCGTTTTCAGCCCTAAATTACTAGACAAAGAAAGAGTCAGAAAAAAAAGCAGTCAGTAGAAACTGACTCCATGTGGACCCAGAAGTTTGATTCAGCAAAGATTTTTAAAGCAGCTGTTATATGTATACGTAGAAAATTGATGAAAATGTTCAAAAGTATGGTATAAATAAATGTACAGATAATGACTGTTAACAAAGAAATGGAAACAATTTTTTAAAATAGCAGAGCTAAAAATACAATAACCAAAATTAAAGTTCATTACAGAGGCTCTATAGCATATTTTAAATGAAGGAAAATATCTGTAAACTTGAAGATAGATCAATAGAAATTAATCAGTCTTATACACACACACACACACACACACACACAAATACACACACACACACACGTATGATTTAAGAAAATGAGAAGATCTTCAGAGATACATATGATCCAGCATATATGTCATTAGAATTCCAGAATGAGAGATGTAAAAGAAAAGGAAAGAGAAAATATTTAGATAGATAAAAGTCCCCAAAAGTTCCAATTTTGGTTGGAAAAGTTAACTTACAAGTCCAAGAACCCAGTGAACCCCAAGTACAATACAAATAAAGAAAATCCTTCTAGACATCATCTTCAAAGTACTGAAAGCCAAAGAAAGAGAAAATCTTGAAAACCATCAACAAAAGTGATGGGTAACATCCAGGGGCGAATAATGACTAATTTGTTACCAGAAGCTTTGGATGACAAAAGAAGTAGGAATAATAAAATTAAAGTACTATAAGAAAGAAAATAACTGCAGGCCAAGAATGTTATATTCAGAGAAAATATTCTTTAAACATGAAGGTAGAATAGAGACTTTGTGGAAAACACCACCATCGATAGACCTGTGCTACAATAAAAGTAAAGAAATTTCTTTAAGTTGAAGAAACAAAAAGCCACAGATACAATCAATATGTAAGTAAATATAAATAGATTGTTTAAAACAAAAATTTTAATATTGCATAAGTGAGTTGATAGTCTATATATGTGACAAAAATAACACTAAAAACAGGGTGGTGAAGGGAAATATACTGTTTCAAGGTTCCTATATTCTGCCCAAAATCACTAAATATTAACTAGAAGTACAATGAGTTAAGCTACAGGTAGATATTATAATACTCAGAGGAAACACTAAAAACATAATGCAAAAATATATATTTAGAAAGCCAACAGGGGAATTCAGATGGAACACTAAGATATTTTAGCACAACAGAAGGCAAAAAAGTAGGAACAGAAGAACAACAAAAAAAGATGAGGCAAATAGAAAACAAATACACAAATGGCAGACTTTAATACAACCATGTCAGTAATTACATTAACTGTAAGAAATAAAAAGACACTTCACTCAAAAGTCAAAGATTTTAATAGTGGATAAAAAGTAAGAATCAAGTATATGTTATTTACAATAGACACACTTTAAACTCAAATACAAAAATAGATTGAAAGTTAAAAGATACAAAAAATGCAAAATGTAAGCATAGGAAAGCTGAAGTGGCTATAGTAATATTGGTCAAAGTAGACTTCAAACCAAGGAGTATTAAAGAGACAAAGATATGGCATTTATAAATGTGCATGTGTCTAATAACAGATCTTCAAAATGTGTGCATAAAAATTGACAAAATTAAAAAGAGAAATATAGCCGGGCTCGGTGGCTCAGCCTGTCATCCCGCGCCTTGGAAGGCTGAGGTGAGTGGATTGCCTGAGCCCGCGGGTTCGAGACCCGCCTGGGCAACTTGGCGAGACCTCATCTCTACAATAAATCAAAAAATAAGCTGGGTGTGGTAGTTCCACGCCTGTTGTTCCGGCTACTTGGAAGGCTGAGGCGGAAGGATCGCCGGAGCCCAGCAGATCGAGGCTGCGGCCACTGCACTCCAGTCTGGGCGACAGAGTGAGACTCCAACTCAAAAAAAAAAAGAGAGAGAAATATATAAAACCCACAATCATAGTGGGAGACTTTAACACACCTTTTTCAGAGGGTAAGAGAGCCACTAGACAAGAAACTAGTCAAAAATATGGAATATCTGAAGAACATCTTCAACCACCTTAAGCTACTTGATGTTTGTAGAACACTGCACCAAACACTGCAGGATACACTTTCTTTTCAAGTGCAAATAAATGTTCACCCAGTAGAGCATATACTATGCCATAAAACACATCTTAATACATTTCTAGAAATACAATATTACAAAATATGTTCTCTGACCACTGCCAGGGGAGAGTGGGGGCATATGACATTAATAAGGATACCTGATCTCAAACCAGGCAAAGTGGGAACCAAAGGGAGGCCCAAACTTTACCTGTACAATGGCCACTTGTATACCTAATCCTGAATTGCACCCCACATCTTTAAAATAAAATATATTTAAAAAAGAAATCCTAGCAGCATCCAGTCAATACTAGAAATCTTAACCCTGTCTAGAATCCTGGGAAACTTTTGAGGAAAATTCTGCTTCTGCAGCTTTCCAGTAAGCACTGAATTGAGGCACTTAAAAATAAAATTTTCTTTTGAAAGTAACTGTCATGTTTCTACTCCGATAAGCATATGGTCACCCATTCCCCACTTTGAGCTGATGGCAGAAAACGCAACTCAAACTGGAGTTAGCAAAAAAATGAAGGTAAAAGCTCGTGTACCAGAAAACCCCAGGATGAGCACGTGGCCTCACCCTCAGCCTACAAGCTCTGCATTCCTCTGGGTGGGCTATCTCTGAGGCAATGTCTCCTGGTGGCAGGAGGGTAGCCTTCAGCTTCGTGTCTGGCAGAAACAGAGTTTCTATTTCCCAAGAGACACAGCAAATTTTTTCAGTCCCACTGGTTCTGCTTAGCTAATCTAGGTCACACGCCCACTCTTGACTCTGGGGTTGGCACCAGTTACTCCACGGACTGCAGGGATTGATGGTTGGTGGTTTCCCAAAGGAACATGGAGATTGAGAAGGGGCAATGAACTGGGCAGGCGATTACAGCAGATGTGCACTCCCTGCACTTAAAGCCCCAAAAGTACACTCACTGGGTTTAAAGATGGCAGAGTAGGAGGTAGGGAGGAAGGAGGAGGGTTCTGATGATCAACCAAAAGCCCTGCAGGCCAGAACTTACCCCACAACCTAACTCAAGTCCTCCTGTCCTTCCAGAGAGTGGTCAACTTTAGGTGGAGGGATTATTCGTGCACTAGTACACGCATGCATGCACACCTCTTTTGTTTTCTTTTCCTTTTTTCACAATAAATATTGATTGCATCTGTATAAATATATTTTTTGAAGCATGAATGTTTAAGATAAAAACATCACTTGGGGTTGGACATTTTTTCTTTTTTGGGAACATAGAGTAGTATAGTATAAAGATCTTTATCTTTAAGTTTGAAAATGTATATGCCACAGATGTTGTTGCCAGCTGTGAAACATTTAGCAAGTCATTCCTTTTAGCCTTAAAATAGGAATAACCTCTGATTTAATGACCTCGTAAGTTGTGGCAGAACACCTCACCAAAATGTGGAGCATTTAAGATACTGCATACAGATAGGCTTTCTACACTGCAGAGTGTT
>CAUYQG010198712.1:0-11467 GCA_963574415.1 Tarsius wallacei | reverse complement strand
AGTACAAGAACTAAGTGCTGTAAAACAGATTGTTCAGGGCCAACATCCTGTGATACCTAACCTCTACATTCTCACTCCATCGTGCAGACTGGAGTACAGTGGCCACAGCCTCGACCTGCTGGACTCTGGCGATCCTTCCGCCTCAGCCTTCCAAGTAGCTGGAACTACAGGCGCGCGCTACCACGCCCGGCTAATTTTTTGATTTATTGTAGAGATGAGGTCTTGCCAAGTTGCCCAGGTGGGTCTCAAACCCGCTCAGGCAATCCATTCACCTCAGCCTTCCAAGGTGCGGGATTGCAGGCTGAGCCACCGAGCCCGGCTTAGTCTCTTTTTCTACAAATTACAGTTTATTCCTTGAAACTGATCACCCATTTTTGCCCAGAAAGTTGAGCAGACTAGCAGTAGTTTCCGATACTTCCTTCTTTTTCCTTCTGTAGATTACTAAGTCTTCCCATATTGCAATAATTGGGTTCCTGCCAAAGGTTGAAATTTCTTCAGGACAGGTTCTAAAATCTGACCAAAGAAATTTGGCGCTTTGGTGAAGTCCTGTGGTAGTACTATCCAGTGGTTCTGCTGTTTTTTTGTTTTTTGTTTTTTTTCCAGTGATAGGAATCTCCCATTCAAATGCAAAGATAACTATCTTTTGGGATCCAAGGGGCATGTCCAAAGTGCATCTTGTAAGTCCATCACACTGCACCATGTATGTTCATAGGGAATTTTGCTGAGGAGAATGTAGAGGTTAGGGATCACAGGATGTTGGCCCTGAACAATCTGTTTTACAGCACTTAGTTCTTGTACTAACTGATAGGTTCCATTAACTTTTTAACTGGGAGAACAGGGATGTATATGGCTCCAGTAATCCATCCCTTATGAAGCCCTCAATCACTGGTTGTAGACATCATGTACCCTCAGTGGGAATGGGGTATTGCCTTCTACAAATTATTTCCTCTGAGCCAGGCTCGGTGGCTCAGCCTGTAATCCCTCGCCTTTGGGAGGCTGAGGTGAGTGGATTGCCTGAGCCCGCGGGTTCGAGACCCACCTGGGCAACTTGGTGAGACCTCATCTCTACTAAATAAATAAATAAATCAGCCGGGTGTGGTAGCGCGCCCCTGTAGTTCCAGCTACTTGGAAGGCTGAGACGGAAGGATCGCTGGAGCCCAGCAGGTCGAGGCTGTGGTGGCCGGCAGCGGCCACTGTACTCCAGTCTGGGTGACAGTGAGACTCCAACTCAAAAAAAAAAAAAATTATTTCCTCTGGCTGTTTTCAATCTAACTTGATAAAAAATAGTTTATGCTATTTTAATGTAATGACTGTTAAGCAACTTAGAAACTGCCTCTTCTTTTCCTTTCAAAGCCTTGTGCCAGCTTGTTGGCTCAAACCTGTAATCCCAGCACTGTGGAAGGCTGAGACAAGAGGACCGCCTGAGACCAGGGTTTTGAGACCAGTCTGGGCAACTTGTCTCTATAATAAATAAATAAATAATAAGTCAGGCATGGTGACATGTGCCTATAGCTCCAGCCACCTGGAAGGCTGAGGCAGAAGGATTGCCCAAACCCATCAAGACAAGGCTATGGCAACTGTGAGCATGCTGCTGCACCCCAGTCTGAAGAACAGAGTGAGACTTGATCTTAAAAAAAATAAAAAACTTGCTTGTGTCTTGAAGGGGTTATCTGAGGCAAGGTGGGCCAGAGCTGCTACTGGGGCCAACATTGTAACCAAGTAAGAAAGTAGAAAAAAAGTTTAGTATTCACCTCTTGCAGATTGGAAAGGGGGTTGACACTCAGAGGCAAGTGTTGCCTCAAAGGGCCACAAAGGGGTATATTTAAGTACTTTTGTGTAGGGGGATTTTAGTCCAAAGTAGTGTCCAGGGCTTCGGGTCTTTTTTTTTTTTTTGAGTTGAAGTCTCACTCTGTCACCCAGACTGGAGTGCAGTGGCTGCTTCCGGCCACCACAGCCTCAACCTGTTGGGCTCCGGCAATCCTTCTGCCTCAGCCTTCCAAGTAGCTGGAACTACAAGGCACCCGCCACTACAACCGGCTAATTTTTGATTTATTGTTGAGATGAGGTCTCATCAAGTTGCCCAGGTGGGTCTCTAACCCGCGGGCTCAGGCAATTCACTCACCTCAGACCCCCAAGTGCTGGGATTACAGGCTGAGCCACTGAGCCAGCTGGCTTCAGGTCTTTGATGTTGATTGTGTTATATGAATCTTAGATCTTGAGGTCATCAGACAGCATCTCATGCCTTCAGTGGTAGTTTGCTGGGCTCTGGTGATCCCTGTGTCCCACTTCTCCAAGTAGCTGGAACTACAAGCATGCACCACCACAACAGGCCAGTTTTTTACTAATCACAGAGACAAGTCTCAAGTTAACCGGGGTTGGTGTTGAACCCACGGGCCCAGGAAATCCACTCGCCTCGGCCTCCCAAAGCCCTGGGATCACAGACTGAGAGCCACCGATTCTGGCATAATCTCCAATCCAAAAATAAATTACCATTCTTGTTTCTCACGATTACTCCTAGCATGCTTTGAATCTAGCACCGGTTAGACATAGATAAATAAATTTCCAATAGGTAGGTTTTAGGAAGTGTTTAGACATTCAACTGCAGACAAAGCAGCAGCCTACACCCTCAATTTAACTTTTTTTTTCTTTTTGAGTTGAAGTCTCACTCTGTCACTCAGACTGGAGTGCAGTGGCCGCTCCTGGCCACTGCAGCCTCAACCTGCTGGGCTCCAGCGATCCTTCCACCTCAGCCTTCCAAGTAGCTGGAATTACAGGCATGTGCTACCATGCCTGGCTAATTTTTTGATTTATTGTAGAGATGAGGTCTCACCAAGTTGCCCAGGTGGGTCTTGAACCCGCAGGCTTGGGCCATCCACTCACCACAGCCTCCCAAGGTGAGGGATTACAGTCTGAGCCACTGAGCCCAGTTAATTTAACTTTTAATGGGGTAACTTTCAGCCCTTCCCCCCTGTTACCTTCTCTTTTAGCCTCTCTCTGTTATCACTTTACAAGGGCATTGATTTTCCTCTCTTCTTCCTCAGATAGGAAGATTCCCATCACCTTTATTTGTCCCTGTATTCCTAGTACTATGCTTGGCTTAACACATCAGTACTATACTTGGGTCTTGACCCAAAGTGTTGATACTTGCTTCAGGAACATATGAGAATGACCTCTCCATTTGTTCTGGCCCTGATCTAAGTCTCATTTTATTAAGTATTGGAACCTAAAGTCCTTCCCCTTTTACTCCGGATACCAATAATTTTTCACTAGAGAATTTTGATGCTCTTTGATAGAAACACTAGGGAGGAGAAAGCAGACCTGGAATCAACCAAAAATGTCACCTCCTCTACCCCAGGTCCCACCTATAAATTTATCAAGGGTCCCTGGTTGGACCTATTCAGAAGGAAACCCTGACCCCCCAATCCTCATAAAAGGTCATGAGAGGGATCATCTTCTTCTCTTCCTTCTTCCACACCAGACATTTTGTCTTAAAATGTCCCAGTTTTCCACATTTAAAACATCCACTTATAGCCTTAGGGCTTCTCCTCTGGGATACCTTCCCCTTACTTTTCTGTTGAGTCTTCCTGTTTCCCTACCCCTCTTGAGAGGAGTCCTGATCTAACCTCTTCCTGACAGCTTCTTCTACCCTGGAAACCATAATCTTTCCTTTTTGTTTCTGTTTTTCCTCTTTTCTTTAAAAAACATTTGAGCTTCTCTTAATAATTCTTCGATTATTTTATCATTCCATCTCTCAATCTTTTGTAATTTCACCCATCCAAAATCAGAGGATGAAGATGGAGACATGGAGTGCTGCAAAAGCAAGAAAAAAATTTTTTTTTTGAGTTGGAGTCTCACTCTGTCACACAGGCTGGAGTGCAGTGGTATGTTCATGGCCACTGTAGCCTTGCCCTGCTGGGCTCAGGGGAACCTTTCATCTCAGCTTTCCACATAGTTGGAACTACAGGTACACGTCATGCCCAGCTAATTTTTTGATTTATTTTAGAGATGAGGGCTCGTCAAGTTGCTCAGGGTGGTCTCGAACCCATGGGCTCTGGTAATCCTCTCACCTTGGCCTCCCAAAGTGCTGGGAATATAGGCATGAGACACTGCACCTGGCTGAGACTTTTTTTTTAGTTGGAGTTTCACTTTGTCTCCCAGGCTGGGTGCAGTGGCATGCTCATGACCACACCAGTGTCAACCTGCTGGCTCCAGTGATCCTTCAGCTTCAGCCTTCCAAGTAGCCAGAACTACAGGCACACACTACCATGCCTGGCTAATTTTTTACTTATTGTAGAAATGAGGTCTTGTCAAGTTGTTCAGGCTGGTCTCAAACTCCACGGACTCAGGAAATCCACTCGCCTAGGCCTCCCAAAGTGCTGACATTACAGGTTGAGCCACTGAGCTCGGCCAGAAGTAAGACTTTAATAGCAGTCTTGCAAGTTTGGGTGTCTGGTTGGCAGGCACACTGGGAATGGTTACAGCAAGTAATTTCCTCATTGACTGAGTACCATGGGGTTACAATCTTACCAAACGTCACCTAGTTTTTTTTATTTCCCTTATTAGGTACTGAATTCAATAATGTGTCATATCCCATTGTTATTGGTGGGTTTGTGTGGTATTGGTCAGAATCTGATTGATTTTGGCAGAGTTCCTTGGTGGGCTATGCTGGTGGGATGAGAGGGTGACTGTCCTGTTAAGGCTTTCTGACTAGTTTACCCCTCTCCCAAAATCCTGCTTGCTTAGAGACCTCCCAGATACATGGACAATGTCACCTCTTCAGGCCATTAGGGAAGTATGACTGGTAGTAATTCTCTATCCAGAGATATATACTTAGTCTTGAAAATAGACCTCCTTAAGTTCTGTCTCTGTCTAAATTCTGGAAGGTGTGTGAGCCCCCACAAAGAATCAAATGTGAGGCAGTTGTCTACATGTGGACAGGCATGTTATTTTCACCCTTGAGCCTGAGGAGAAATTATGGTAGGAAGTGGGTATTTGTCTCTGCAAGAAAATAATTGTTTGGACTTTCACCTCTCTGAGGTCAGGGGAGTCAGAGACCTCCCAGCTGCATGTCAGTGTGGCAGCCATGGGCTACTTGGGCCAATGGAGTTTGGAATGAAAATGAGACATACTGGATGCTTAACATACTTAGAGTTACTTTCAAAGATATAGTTCCCAAAAGACTTCATTAACACTTTTTCTTGGGTCCATTTTAGGCAATAATATCACTCATTTCTTTTCCTTTTTGAAAATGTGGCTACATTATAAATGGCATGCATGGCTTGCATTTTCTTTGGATATTACTGCCCAAGAGAATTGCTTTCCTTTTGAAAGCTCAGTCTGTCTCATCATGAGTCCTAGAAACAAGGAAGGCTATTGAAAGGAGGGATCCCTAGAAACTTAGAACATCTAGTTTAAGGTAGCACAGTTTGCATGGGCCACATGTTGTTTTGCCATATAATCCTTTACAAGAAAACATTTTGGTTGGCTGGACTCTGTGGCTCAACCTGTAATCCCAGCACTTTAGGAGGTTGAGACAAGTGGATTGCCTGAGATGAGTGGATTGCCTGAGTCGACAGGTTCAAGAACAGCCCAGGCAACATGGCTAGACTTCATCTCTAAAAGAAAGAAATAAATAAAAGTAAACGCTTTGGTTTTAGATACCAGTGATTACCCAAAACCCTTTAAGCATGTCCAGACTTACTAATAACCTATCTTCTAGGCATTCATATCAATACATTGTTGTCAGTCACCCATGACGACTTCCAGGTATCACTCAATCATGACAACCCTGGTCCACCACCTGAGGTCATGAGATGTTGATGCCTGGCAATGTCAAGAATACAAGATTCATGTGACTTTTGTGGAAACCAAAGAATGCAACTCTGGATGTTCCTTTTGTGCTAGACTTCCTCCAGGTCTAACCCCCCTCCATAACTTAAAGCCTTGCTTTGGAGACATTAAATACACCTGGCTTTCCAGTCTGCCATGACACACTCACTTGAGTGCTGGCCACCTTTCCATCTGCGAAAGGTGAATAAAAACTTTACTTTCAGTCCTGGCCCGGTGCTCATACCTATAATCCTTGCATTTTGAGAGGCCGAGGTGAGAGGATGGCCGGAGCCCATGGGTCCGAGTCCAGCCTGGTCAACTTGGCGAGAACTCATCTCTACAATAAATAAAGAAAAATTAGCCAAGTGGAGTGGCGTGTGCCTGTAGTTCTAGTTACTTGGAAGGCTGAGGCAGAAGGATCGCCTCAACCCAGGAGGTTAAGGCTGCAGTGGCCGTAAGCTTGACACTGCACTCCAGCCTGGGCGACAAAGTGAGACTCCGACTCAAAAACAAAAAACAAACAACAAAATTTCTACTCTGCTGCAATCTTGCATAATTCCCCTGGCACCACCTTGCCTCAGTTTACCCTTACAGTTATAAAATCTGAAACTTAAAATAATCGTCAGTATATTGTTTCCATTTATGAATAAGATTCCTCTATGTGCTGTATAGATATTATTCATAAATGAATATCCTATTATAAACAATGTCAAAGCGAATGTCCAGGTGCTGGTGCAGGAAGGAATCTCAGCTTCAAAATGCTGCATGCAAAAACCTGCTTTTTGATTGGGTTCTGTGGCTTAACCTGTAATCCCAGCGTGTTGGGAGGCCGAGGCGAGTGAATTGTCTGAACTCGCGGGTTCGAGACCAGTCCGGGCAACTTGGCGACACCTCATCTCTACAATAAATAAAAAAAATTAAGCAGGCGTGGTAGGGCGCGCCTGTAGTCCCCAGTACTTGGAAGGTTGAGGCAGAATGATCGCCGGAGCCCAGCAGGTCGACGCTGGGGTGACCGTGAGCGTGCCACTGCATTGAAGCCTAGGAAAGACAATGAGACTCCATCTCAAAAAAAAAAAAAAACCCTGCTTTTCTCGACTCAGACAGACCATGTCTTATTGCATCTCCTGTCACTCAAAGGAAGAGGGGTGGGCCCCGGAACGTTATCCAATCAGAAGATGCCGTTGTGGGACCTACCCAATCAGATATGAGTCGGAAGAACTGCCATGGCTTCCGGGCTCTGACCAGGCTGTTGACTCTCTTGCGCCTGCGCACAGAGCTCAGTCGTCCCCGCTGCTGGGTTTTGCTGTCCGGGAGTCCGCGGTGTGTCTGCTGCACCCTCTGTTGCCTTGTGAACTTCAGGTCTTGGGACTCCGTAGGGAGGACGCCGGGACACCAGGAAGGCTGGAGATGGTGAGTATGTGGGCAGAAGTCAGAGGGGGAAGGGAGATGGACCCGGATTATGTGGCTGCGGCGGGTGAACCTGTCCTGCCGGGGGCTCGGTCCCATCCTCTCCATGCATGTGGTGCTGGGACGTGTTTGGCGTCTTGTCCCCATGCAGCCTCACCAGTGAGATCCTTTTCTGGGAAGTTTCTTTCAGCCCCACGCTCGGGATGTGCGGGGCGATAGGGAGGAGGGGTCATGGGGAGGATCCCACCTGCGTGTGGGGCTGGTGGGAGAGCTGTGGTCCTGTCCCCCGCCCCTCTCCCCTTCCCAAGGGCACATGGAGTCTCCGTCACAATGGGAAGAAGTCCCCTTGGGCCAGCAGCAGATCGTGAGTCCTGAATCTCCAGCAAGGGCTGGTGGCGTGGGGGTCCCGGAGGGCCTTGGGGGAAAGGTTTTGAGAAGGGCAGGGGTGATGCAGAGACCCATGAATGGTTTTCCTCATTTCCACAGCCTCCAGAGAAGAGCATGGCGGGGGTCCAAGCACTCCCGCACATTCCTGAGTATTTGACTGAGAGTCCCCTTGTGTTCTTTTTCTTCTTTTCTTTTTTGAGTTGGAATCTCACTCTTGTCACCCAGGCATAATGCAGCGGCATGCTCATGGTCATTGCAGTCTTGACCTGCTGGGCTCAGGTGATCCTTCTACCTCAACCACCATACCTGACCAGAAATAAAGTTCTTTCTACCAGTTTTCTGCCCCTTTGATTTATTAGTATCAAGGGAGCAGCCGAGTATTACTCAGACCAAAATGACAGGAAGCCCACCACGTGTAGTTGCTTGGTGGGTGTCGGCTAAGCAGTTGACTTATTTGGACTATTCGTGTGAAAATACCTGGGACTGTAATCAGGGCCATTAGCGGTTTGTGTAATCAGGACACAACCCCATTCTGCTTGGTGCAGGACAGCCAGTAAGTCGAGAGAAGGAGTTGGGCCTTGATTTTATTTAGGAGTGCCATTAAAACTGAGAAGATGGCTGGGCACGGTGACTGAAGCCTGTAATACCAGCACTTTGGGAGACCAAGGTGAGTGGATTGCCTAAGCCTGCGGGTTTGAGATCAGCCTGGGCAACTTAATGAGACCTCATCTCAAACATAAATAAAAAATTAGCGAGGCTTGGTAGCACACCCCTGGATATTTCAGCTATTTGGAAGGCAGAGACAGAAGGATTGCCTGAGCTCAGCAGAGGTCACTGTGGTGGCTGTGAGCATGCAACTGTACTGCAGCCTGGGTGACAGTGAGACTCCAACTCAAAAAAAAAAAAAACCGAGTTGATGATGTGCTGGCGTTCAAAACACCCATCTTAGGTTGTGTGTGCTTTTTTTTTTAATCCAGGTTGGGGAACAAAGGGGACTGAGGTTAAGAACTGCCTTAGAACTGTAGACAGTTGGGCCCCATCTCCCCTTCCACTGTCCCTTGCCTTATACATCTTTTTTTCTGTGGTTGTTTCTGAGTTGTATTCTTTATAACTGGTGAAGTGAGGTGAAATGTTTTTGCTGAGTTCTGTGAATATTCCATCAAAGTATTCTGCTTGAGAAGGGACTATGGGAGTCCCTGATTATTATTATTATTATTTTTGACTTGGAGTCTCACTCTGTCGCACAGACTGGAGTGTAGTGGCTGCTCCTGGCCACCACAACCTCGACCTGCTGGGCTCTGGCGATCCTTCCGCCTCAGCCTTCCAAGTAGCTGGAATTACAGGCATGCACTACCATGCCCGACTGATTTCTGATTTATTGTAGAGATGAGGTCTCGACAAGTTGCCCAGGTGGGTCTCAAACCCAGGCAATCCACTCACCTCAGCCTCCCAAAGGCACGGGATTACAGATTGAGCCACCGAGCCCGGCGGGATTGGACATTTTCATGCTGAGAGGAGGATATGGTAGAGTGTGTGGAGCTCCCAAAATTAAGTTACCAGCTGCTCGAATTTCCCTCCATCACTGCCTGGGATTCAGTCACCCTGGGCTTTGTCTCACAGCAGGAATGGTCCTCAAGCTTGGGAATGTGATGGATCTACTGAATATGCAGTTCCTTGTGAACTGTGGGTGAAGCAGACTGCTTCCCTGAGTAACTTTCCTTTTAGTTTCTTTATGAAATCTTGCTGCCCATAGTTCTGTTGTGGCTTGATCCAATGAATCACCAGACACACAGACAGGGAGAAAGGAGAGTGTTTAATTTCTATCACCAGATTATTGGGAGATGGGTCGGGATCATTGCCAATAAGTCTGCTTAAAGCAACATAAGTTTATTCCAGTATTTATACCTTAAATTCAAAGCCCTTCATCCACCCTGGGCTCAAACCCTATGAGCAGATTTAGAATAACTCAGGATTTACTTTCACAATTTTTGATACATGACTGCTGATGTGACACAAAGTCTCCTGGTCATGTTGACGTTTAATTTTTTATTTTTTGAGTTGGAGTCTTTGTCAGTCACCCAGGCTGGAGTGCAGTGGCACTCTCACGGCCACCAGAGATAGCCTCCACCTGCTGGGGTAGGCAATCTTTTTACCTCCACCTTCCACATAGCTGGAAGTACAGGCGAGTGCTACCACACCCGGCTTACTTTTCTTATGATTTATTGTAGAGATTAGGTCTCACCAAGTTGTCCAGGCTGGTCTCAAACTCCTGGGTTCAGGCAATCCCCTCAGCTCAGCCCACCAAAGTGCTGTGATTACAGGCTGAGCTGCCACACCTGGCCCCATGTTGACATTTTAGATAATTTGGGGGGATTTGTAATATGTTCTTTTACAGTCTTTTTTTTTTGAGTTGGAGTCTCACACTCACCCAGTCCGGAGTGCAGTGGCCGCTCCTGGCCACTGCAGCCTCAACCTGCTGGGCTCCGGCAATCCTTCCACCTCAGCCTTCCAAGTAGCTGGAATTACAGGCACGCGCTACCATGCCCGGCTAATTTTTTTGATTTGTTGTAGAGATGAGGTCTCGCCAAGTTGCCCAGGTGGATTGCAAAGTCCTGGGCTCAGGCAATCCACTCACCTCGGCCTCCCGAAGCACTGGGATTACAGGCTGAGACACTGAGCCCGGCCTCTTTTACAGTTTTTTAAGAGGAAGCAACAGACAATTGCAGTATCTGGATGGAAGGGGAACACATAATTATAACACACTATTCTCCGAGCCCTTCCTGTAACACTCCAATGTCCTTGTATTCACAGATGGAGGAGAGATGGGCAATGCCCACTCCAAGATTTCAGACACAATGCTGTTAGCCTTGGACTTCTGTCCTAATTATTATGTGGTCTGGCTTGCTTGGCTGTTTCTTCTTCAGCACCAACAAGGGTTTACTGGATAAGATTGGCCAGTTGGGCAAAGGCATGCTAGGAGAAGAGAAGGGGGGTGAATAGGAAAAATGTACACTTTTGAATCCAACCATCTTTTATGTTTGACCCAACTCAGTTGCAAGAGAATACAAGTTTAAGACTTTCTAAATGACTGTTCTAATACAACCAAAATGGTCCCATTTTAGCCTATAACAGTTACAGTTGTACAAGTATTTAAGAATTTTATTTCATGATGAGTGTAGAATTTTTCTTTTTTTTTCTTTTTTGTTTTTTTTTGAGTTGGAGTCTCACTTCGTCATCCATACTAGAGTGCCATGACACACTCACAGCCACTCCAGTGTCGACCACTGGGCTACAGTGATCCTTCCACCCCAGTCTTCCAAGTAGCTGGCACTGTAGGCTTGTGCTACTGTGCCCAGCTGATTTTTGATTTATTGTGGAGACAAGGTCTTGCCAAGTTGCCTGGGCTGATCTCAAACCTTCCGGCTCAGGCAATCCACTCGCCTTGGCCTACCAAAGTGCTGGGATTACAGGCTGAGCCACCGATCCCAGCCATTTTTTTTTGAAGTTGAAGTCTCACTCTCGTCATCCAGGCTGTAGTGCAGTGGCATGCTAATGACCACCTCAGCCTTCTAAGTAGCTCGATCTAGAGACACATGGTACCATGCCCACCTAAATTTTTATTTTCTTTATAGAAAGTCTGAGTGAGTTGAGTGATATGATCTAAAGAAGCCGAGATAACATTTTAAATGAATTATTTGTTTTATTCTGGTTTTTTTTTTTGAGTTGGAGTCTCACTCTGTCACCCAGGCTGGAGTGCAGTGGCCGGGAGCGGCCACTGCAGCCTTGACCTGTTGGGCTCCTGCAATCCTTCCACCTCAGCCTTCCAAGTAGCTGGAACTACAGG
>CAUYQG010198709.1:0-26481 GCA_963574415.1 Tarsius wallacei | reverse complement strand
CCCCCCCCCCCCCCCCCCCCCCCCCCCCCCCCCCCCCCCCCCCCCCCCCCCCCCCCCCCCCCCCCCCCCCCCCCCCCCCCCCCCCCCCCCCCCCCCCCCCCCCCCCCCCCAGGGACAGTAGACTCCACCCACCAAGCACTAAACAGGAGTTTCCTCTGATAAACAGGCTGTGGCCGTCCCTGAGTTTAGCTTCACTTTCACAACACACGCAGTGAGCAAACTAATTTAGGGGCTTCCTTTAACTGCAAGGCTCCTCTACACCAGGATGAGTTGGGAAAGCATCCATGACGGGCCAGACCAGACAGGGCTGTGTCCACCCTGTCGGGGTACTCCATTGCTGGGAGGAAGGAAATGGCCCCATGATCTCCTTGGCCTTGAGACCTTCCTTAAAGGATAGACACAGGAAAATGCACTTGGAGATTAAACTGCAGTTCCTGACATCCAGTGGAGACCCAGTGGCATCACATTTTACTAGCTTGCTTGTGACTCACCTCTGTGGGGGTTGGGACATGGCACACAATTTTCTAGAATTTCAGAGGCCTCATCTTCACTCACTTGCTAGTGTTCAAAAGCATTCTCTGTTTGTTTTTGCCTCTTTTTGTTACCTCGTGCCGGGCCTCCATGCAGACAAGAAAGGGAAGAGTGATACTTAGATGTCATATGAATTTTTATAAAACATGCCTCTCTTATCTGCATATTTCTGAAGAAACTTTCACCATTCCCTGTGCATGTAGATAACTGTGAATTCTCCACATGAAATTATAGTGTGAGTGACCACCATGTAAATAAGTCTTGGGAGAATAAGCTGAACTCCTTGGTTGCTTATTTAGTATCTTTGTTTTATTAGCTGTTAGAATGCACAGAACACAGCTCACGAAAAAGACGGCAGTGGAAAGCCAAACAATAAACAACAATTTTGAAGATAGATCAGTAAGAAGAATAATTTCACCCCACAAAATAAATGTCAAATCCCAACAAGAGTGCAGAAACGAATGTATACAATATGCTAGGTGAAGTCACTGCATGTGACACTTTGGAAAGATCTGAAGAAAAGATGTTCTTCTTGGATTCTAGACTTAAAAGTTAAAGAGATTTTGCAAAGGACTGAAATGCATACTGTAGCAACTGGTAAGATGAACGTGAAAGTCTTCTTTTTTTTGAGAAAGCAGGATTTATTGAGAGGACAGAAAAGCTCCCACTGTGGGAGGGGACCCAAAGAGGTTGACCTGAAGGGTTGCCCCGAACGTGAAAGTCTTAATGATCTAAGATTCTCTTAACTGCTTAGCCTAAGAGCTAATCACTATGCCCATCATTTCCTATCTCCCAGGAGAAATGCCGAATGTCAAGTGAGGAGGAAGCATGTCCAAAAGGCCCACCAAACTAGAGGTCTCCAGGCCTAAGCCTTTCTCAGCTGATGCTCAGGAATGAAGAACTTTCTATGGTAACAGCAGACATCCCACAGGAAACCCCAAGGTGACTGTGGTGAGAATTCACACCCGCATGGGTTCTAGAACTTGAGTGAACCACAGTTCCTGCCAGGGTTCCTGGTGTCAAAGAAGACTGTCTTACTCTGGCTGGTTCATGCAGAAAAGGAATTCACGAGAGGGTCTTTAGAAGGCCAGAGAACCAGGTCACAAACGCTACCCAAATCACACCACAGACCTGCTCCACCAGCAATGCTGGTGGAAACACCTGGTGCAGCTCACAGAAGGCTAGACCCTTGCCCACTGCTATTTTGGAAAATCGATGTATCGACCACTACCTTTGCCGACCAATCCTTTTAAGGCTGCTTCTTTCATGATTAACTTTTAATGCATAGTCTGGCAAGAACACATCTGGTTGGTGGTGTCTTGGGTCACGTGCTTACATCTTAGCCTCGAGGGAGGCTGGGAAGTGAGTTAGGCTTCCATTCTGGAAAGACATGGACTCTTAAGTACGAGCATTCCTCCACTTACGTGGGAAAGTCCTTCAAAATGTCTGGGCAGCCAAAAAGAATAATGCATTTTCCCTACATCCACCAATTTATAATAATGAACATTTGACCCAAAAAAAAACCCTAGCACCAGAGTATGTCCCGAGTAGCTAAGACTTTGATTATGTGTGAGAGCCACACTGTCTACACATACTTTAAGAACTGAGATACCAGTGACCCACTGATTGGAGCAGTGTGAACAGATCAGAAGGGGGACCCTCCCGCAAAGTTATCGCCCTGAGACGCAGGGTGCTTCACGCCAGTCCAGTCTCGCTGAGGACATATAGAGCGGGCGGAGAGGAGAGATTACCGTGCTTATTTCAGTGGACATTGTCAAGGCCAAGACAATCATGTGATAATGTGTGAATGAATCAGAAGGGGTAGCCTGGGTATTTCTGTCCTCACATCAACATTCACACTTCAAGTCCAGCCAGCTGCCATCTTCTTTTCCTGAGTTTTCACCAACTGCTTTTCCCATGTGACTCACAACCTCTAGCTTATCAATTTGAGTAGAAGTCCCCTCAGAACTACCCCTCCTACCAGAAATCGCTTCATTGTCAATCTAGCCCTGCCAAACTTCTGCGAGGAAATGTCCCTGTGACCATTTTTCTACTTCCATAACTAATGATCACATTATGGGAGCCAGCTCACTCATTCATTCAGCAAATATTTTTACTGAGCATTTATTAAGGCCTGAAGTAGGCCCTGGAGATCCAGGGGTAGATAAGAGAGACACGCTCTCCGCCTCATGGAACTTGAGGGTAGCAGAGAAGCTGGACATAAAAGAAGTAAAGACTGAGGCTGGTGTGGTAGCTCACATCTGTAATCCTGGCACTTTGGGAGGCCAAGACGGGAGGATCACTCGAGGCCGGGAGCTCACGACCAGTCTGCACAACACAGAGAGACCCTGACTTTATTAAAATATTTAAAAATTAGCCAGGTGTGGTGGCACACACCTGTAGTACCAGCTACTCAGGAGGCTGAGACTGGAGGATTGCTTAAGCTCAGAAGTTTAAGGCTGCAGTGGGCTAGAATCTTGCCTGGACAACAGAGTGAAACCTTGTCTTTAAAAAAACAAAAACAAGCTGGGCTCGGTAGCTCGGCCTGTAATCCCACACTTTGGGAGGCCAAGATGAACGGATTGCCTGAGCCCGCAGGTTCGAGATCCGCGCACTTTGGGAGGCCAAGATGAACGGATTGCCTGAGCCCGCAGGTTCGAGATCCGGGCAACTTGGCGAGACCTCATCTCTGCAATAAATCAAAAATTAGCCAGGCATGGTAGCACGCGCCTGTAGTTCCAGCTACTTGGAAGGCTGAGGCGGAAGGATCACCAGAGCCTAGCAGGTCGAGGCTGCGGTGGCCAATAGCATGCCACTATACTCCAGTCTGGGCGACGGAGAGAGACTCCAACTCAAAATAAAATAAAATAAAATAAAATAAACAAAAAAAGAAGAAAAAGTAGCAAAGACACAAATAAATCTATGAAGACACACTTCGTTAGGAGTAATGAGAGGCTGCCACGAGAAGCTGGAATCTTACTCAAGTAGATTTCCAACCAGAATGCCATTTCCCTTTCTTCCTTGCTCTCTCTCAAATAGGGTTATATTTTATATTGTATAAATATACAAACATGGTTTCAGTTGGCTCGCTCCCAGGCTGTTCGGTTGGGGTCAATCCATGCAAGATCGGACTGTTCTCCTTGATCTAGGCGATGCCAAGTACAGAGAGAGACCTTCGCAGCGGGAGTTAAAGCCAGACCACGCACTGGCTCTGGGTCAGCAGAAGGGTCACCTGCCCTGGGCACCCTCCTGAATGCATACCACACACGAACACACAAAGCAAGAATCTGCTTGATCTCCTTGAAAGTCACATTCCCCTCCCATCCCAAGGAGGTAAGCTCCCACCCATGTCACTTCTCTTGCTCGGCACGGACATCCCAGCACAGGCTTATCCAACTGTTGCCCAGGATAGCTAGCAAGGTGATCCCACAAAATCTTTTAACATCACATGTTCTTTAGCGTTTATTTTCCTCATGAAGAAACTTCTCTTTGAAGTTCACAACCACGCCTTTTTCGTGACATCGCTTTTTGGCAGCGCATACATTTGTGAGCTGCTGTTTTCAATTAGAAAGCACATGAAGAGCAAAATTCAAACAAACATTTTTGACGAGCACCTTGAGAACGCACTAAGAACTATGACCACGTCCATCAAACCAGACATTGGTAGATTAGTTGTACAAAAACAAGGTCAAATTTTCTAGTTTTATATTATTCTCATTTTTCTAAACTTTATAATAAAAAATATAAAAAATAAAAGGAGTCTTACTATGTATGTACACTATATTATATAATTTATGCATGGCCTAAGACAATTCCTTTTGATACATACAGCACAGGGAAGTCAAAAGGTTACTCAGTATAGCTCAGGGAAGCCAAAAGGTTGAAGACCCCTGTCCTAGTACTTTGGGAGGCTGAGACAGGAGGACTGCTTGGGCCTAGGAATTCGAGACCAGCCTAGGCAACATAATGAGACTTCATCTCTACAAAAAATTTTTTAAAAATTAGTGGGGTATGGTGGCACATGCCCATAGTCCCAGATACTTGGGAGGCTGAAGTGTAAAGACTGCCTGAGTTCAGAAAGTCAGAGCTGTGGTGAGCCATAATCATGCCACTGCACTCCAGTCTGGGCACTGGAGTGAGACCCCGACAAAAAAAAAAAGAAAGGGAAGGAAGGAAGGAAGGAAGGAAGTTACTAACATCCAAATACTAGGCACGACCAGAATGTTCAGGTTAGCTCTCACAAAAGGAAACTGCCTCCTCCCAGCGGTGGCCTTGAAAGCGGGGAGCCCACTGATATATTCCGGAAGAGAAGCTCTCACAAAGTGCCCTGAGGTCAGACAGTGTTGATAAAAGCCAAACCTACTCCTTATGTCTGCAAATATGAAGAATCCGATTACTCACAGTGGCAACGAGGGTGACAAGGATTATTAGTCAGCATAAGCGGATCATCTCACAAAGCATGAATTGCCAACCTGGTTCACCCCTGGACCCTGACATGCCGACACGTCAACACATTTTAACTCCTCTCCCAAGGAGCCACCAGGAGACCCAAGGATGCAGGACAAACATATATCTCCCGTTTCATTTTTTCAGCACTCTGACATTTATTCCCTCATACCATCCAATAAAGACTAACTCCGCAGATGTGTCAGATTGCATCGGGTGGAAAAATCACGAATCATGGCGGGGTGGGACAGTTGTTTGCCAAAACACCAGAAATCAGTGCAAAGTGTCGATGGCACCAGAGTAAACAGATGCCTGAGGCGATGTTTTTTACAAATTAAAATTACAGTTGGAAAGTTTTCTAAACGAATGGGCTTCAAAGTTCATCTCAGACTCTCGTCTTGCAGGAACATTCTGGCAGATTAAAATGTTCTTCCATCATGGATTTGCTTGGGAGCTGCCAGAGAGAAACTCTAGAGTGGGGAGAAGGGTGCCCTTCATCCCCGCATGCCACCACTGTCCCAAGATGGCAAGAGCCAGCAAGATGGGCAGGGATCACACAAAAAGTCCAATGTCAGCCAACTTCCCTTCCCTTCTTTCCCCCCGACCAGCCCAGGCCAATCCCACGCTGCCTGTCCCATCCCTTACAAGAGTCTGTGTGCATCAGCTGTGCCCACCAAAGAGCTGCTCGGAGCCCGCCCCAAGGGCCAGGCTCTGTGCCAGGCTATAGGCTTCTGTGTGCTTTAATTTGCACTACGACATCCTGATTCAATTGCATTTTCCATGAATTAAAAGTGAAGAAATGAGGCTGTGAGGGTTTGGGGGGTTTTGTTTGTTTGTTTTTTCTTTTTTTGTTGAGTCAGAAACTCACTCTGTTGCCCAGGCGAGAGTGAAGTGGCACAATCATAGCTCACCATAGCCTCGACCTCCTGGACTCAGGTGATCCTTCAGCCTCATCCTCTCACGTAGCTGGGACTACAGACACATGCCACCACATCCAGGTAATTGATTTTTTTGTAGAGACGAGGTCTTGCTATGTTGCCCAGGCTGGTCTCAAAGTGATTCTGCCTCTGCCTCCCAAAGTGCTGGGATTCCACGCCTGGTCTGCCTTTGAGAGTTTGTAACTTGCCTGGGGCTAGGTACCTGATAAGAGAGACAGCTGGGTTGAAAACGCTGGCGTGAGGTTCAGAGCCCATCCTGTGAATAACTCCTGTCTGCTGCCTACAGAAGCCACCAACCTGGGCAACAGGAATAGGTCTTGTGTGGCATGTGTTAATTCTTTAAAGGAAAAGGAATGATGGGACACATGGATGTTGGGGCAGCAAGAGAAAGATGGTCCGTACCACCCAGCACAGTGCCCTTCCCAGATGAGGTGACCTTTCCCTACGTGCACACAGTGGTCCCCCTGCCTGCGACGACTCTCTCATTCTGCATGCAGGGTTCACAGCTTTCGGAGCAAACAGCAGGCAACAAAACCCACTGATACAGGAATTTTCAGTTCTCAAGCATATTCACAGGATCACAGTGTTTCTGAGGGGGAAGGAACTTAGGACCAGCTTAGCCCCCTCCCTTCATTTTACAGTGGTCTGCGCGAGAGAAATGATGTCCACAAAGTCAAACACTGAGGTCAGGCAGGGTCCCCAACTGGACCGACATTTCCACCAGTGCGGTGCGGCTCTGAGCCTTGGAAAGACTAGAAACGTAACTCCCCACTGCACCCGCCCACCTCAGCTAAAACAGGGAGCAGATGGCACCTGGCTCCGACTCTGAGGACTGAGCCTTCACCCTCAGGGGAAAAAAATGAGGAGATGGCCTTGGACAAAAGGAGCCTGTGATGTGACTGCTCCCGGCAGCTGCAGGATTAGTGCTCACTCCTGGCTCTCTTTGGGAGTCCTGTTGTTAGCATGGAAGTAGCTTCAAATCAAGGGCTTTTTTATTTCTCGAATAAAGTGAAGGTAACAACAGATAGCAATCATGATGATTACTAAAATGGACGGAACGCATTCTACATGCCAGGCACTATTTTACATGCTAGAGATTCATGATGTCATTTAATCCTCCCAAAGCTCTGGGTGGGCGATTCTACAACTGCACCCATTTTAAAGATGAGCACAGTAAGGCAGAAAGAAGTCTGAACTCAGGGCTACTTTTAACCACAACATCTCTGAATCTTAGTGCGACCAGAGACCTACGGAGACACTGTGTGCCTCGCCAGTGGGGTCACAGACACAATCTTAGAACGGAGAAGAACAAAAGCACTCTTATTCAAAGTCAAACTGATAATCGGCTCTGGGAATCTGTTACTGACTCACTTTGCATCCCAAGATTTTTTGGAGGTGACTGAAATAATCTCTTCCGACATAAAGCCCGCACATCTGCATAAGACGCCCCCAAGAGCTCTGCCTTAGAGCCCATTTCCCTACAGAGGGCCGGCGTGTTGCATTTCCTAATGGCTAGATACATCCACAAAGGGGGGGTACCGGAAGAAAGAAAGAGACCCCGGCTTCACGGGCTGTTCAAAAATGAGCCTGGAGGAAATAAACAAGTTATTTTGCCTCTGCACTCGTGTGATCTGACCCAAAGGCAGCAGGGAAAGTCCTTAGAATTCAGTGACTAATCAGATGATGGCCCATGCAACACACCCTTGAATGTCATCAGAGTCCGGGCATTTGCACCAGGAATCCAGAAATAAGCTGTCACCAGAGGGACGTGTGCCCTCTGGAAACAATTTCCAGAACATGTTTCATAATCTAGGGTTGGGCAGAGAAGCCAGGAGACAAGGAAAGGTCAAAACACAGCCCCTCGTCCCGCCTCACCCAGCCTCACCTCCTCCTGCTTAACTCCCTCTTGCCTGGCAGCTCCATGCGCATGCACACACACACACACACACACACACAGACGCGCGCACACACACACACACACACACACACACACACACACACGCTGCTCCATGCTGGCTATTGTGGCTGAGCCTCCAAGTCCTTTCCAATCACCCACCAGGAAAGCCAGCTGTCCCAGCCCCCGGGGTTCCTCCATCACTGCACTGTCGCTGAAGGCAGATCGTGGGCACCACGCTTTCATCGTGTCCTAGACTTGCCTTGAACGTGTGTTTGAGCAACTGTTGAAAATGAATGACTAGTTTATTCAGCAGACATTTAGATGTCAAATAACTACTGGTACCCAATTCTCCATTTATCAAATATGACTGATTTGAATGATATGTGTTAAAATACCTTTTCTTGTTAAATGTCGCCTCAGTGTAGGAAATGAGAATGACATTTTTAGATGAACAGATAAGAATCTCTTCCCAAAGGAAGCGCACATTCAAATACTTTTCTAAGATGTCAAACTTATGATGATCTTATTTATATTCTTGAGTGCTTTCTGGTTAGAACAAAGGATTTGGATGCTGGTAAGAATAGGGGCATTCCCAGTGAGGTGTTTAATCAAAACCAGTTCTTTGGGAACCCTTTTTGAGGGAGATCTAGAAATCCAAAGATAATTTCTTAATCCAAGCCTGGATTCCCCAACTGAAAATCACCAACAAAACAGACTTTCACACAGCAGTCTTATTTCCTATGGCAATGTTGTCTACCCTTCTGATGCAGTTGACGCACTTGTAAATTTCTTAACACCAAATCAATGACCCTCATTAGCTTTGCTTGGTGAGTAGACTCACTGGTAAAGCCAGTAACAGATCAAACTTGAGAGGACAGAGTGTCCCAATCTATGGGGAGAACTGCTGAGTCTTAACTGAGAGCTCAGGAACAATGGGTGGGTTAATGTCACAGGGGAGCCACCTGTGGACACAGGACAGAGCTAAATCACAGGTCATTACCACCACAAATTCCATTATTACAGAAAAGATCTCAATACCAGAGACCCAAACCCTCTGATTCTGGAAATTCACACACTTACAAGCAAATGACTCACTTCTTCACTGTAAGAAAATCGAATCTGGGAAAGACGTAGACTTGTTAATGAGTAATTCGGAGCTAACAGATGATTATATAAAAGAGACAGGAAGAAGAAAGAGCATTTTCCCTATGCCATCCTGTCACAGGAGCTGGGCATTGCACATGCTTTTAGCTCACACATCCTCCCAAGAACCAAATAAAATACAAGTCTCCCCCACTGGCCACAGGAATCTGAGCCCAGAAAGCAGCACAAAGAGGAGGAGCAAAGCACATCATGAAAACATGTTTCATGACTGGCTGATTTGCCCCACGCACCTGTTCTGCTGTGTTTATGAAAACCACAGGGACCAGCGGACAGAGTAATTGTCCAGTGGGTCATTCAGATCAGCTAAAGGGGGACGATGCATGGGTTCCCTCTGTGCCAAGCAAGGACTTACTATGTACCACCAGTATGCTTGAGAGATTCCAGGAAGACCACCCCTGGGGTCCCCCCCGCTGCCCCAAAGATTACACATTTGAGGAGACACAACTGATATTCACACTTTTTGCCATATTTAATTAGCGCCATAGCCTGAATGTTTGTGCCCCTCAAGAATTCATATGTTGGAAGCTAACATCCAATGTGATGGCATTCAAAGATGGGGCCCGCCAGGAGGTGATTAAATCATGAGAGCAGAATGCTCAGTATGGGATTAGCACCTTATCAAAGAGGTTGAAGCAAGCGGCGCTGTCCCTTCTACCATGTGAGGACGAGGCAAGAAGGCGCCATTGGTGAGGGACCAGCCCTTGCCAGCCACAGAATCTGTTGCCTCCTTGATCTTGGATCTCCCAGTCTCCAGACCTGTGGACAATATATTTCTATTGTTTATAAGTCACCCAGTCTAAGGTGTTTTGTTAATGCAGCTGAACGGACGAAGACAGTTAGCTAAAACAAATGACTTCGATTTCACGCTTGACTTTGCCCCTAGAAATACTGATGTGGACCAGGCGGGTGTGGTGGCTCATGTCTGTAATCCCAGCACTTTGAGAGGCTGAGGCGGGAGTTTGAAAAATAACAGTTTCAGTGAGGTAAATTTTACAGAGAATAAACTATGCTTGAGAGATTCCAGGAAGACCACTTCTGTCCCATCCATTCAAAGACCAGAAACAATTACACCCGTGAAACTACCACCACCACCAATGATATACCGGCCACTTCCACCACCCACTGTGAAAGCAGTCACCCACCCTGCTCACCTCAGGTCCCTCACCAGCCCCAGGCAACCTCTGCTCGTTCTGTCATCACAGATTAGCAAAGGCCCAGCTGTAAAGGCACTAGGGAAAAAAACAAAAACAAAAACCCCATCAAAGGCTTTTCAGCAGAGGGGAGTATGTGTCCATCTCATTGGCTCATCTATATACAAAAGTAGCAGGTGACAGGGCTTTTGGAAAACTGAAGACAGTCGACAGAACCTGTGTTCCCCCAACCACCCCCCTTTGAGTCCTTGTTTTTAGGACACCCAAACAAGATGGCTCAAAGCCATGCCCCAAGTCAACTCTGCTCACCACTCGGGTCTACACTTGCCTACCGCTGCACCGTGACTCTCTAAGGCATCTTTCAAAAAATGCATTACTCTCAAAAGTCAAAGGGCCTTTCAATCATTTTGACTAAAAGAAATATGAGGGTGGACCCCTCCCCCAAAAAAACCCCAGAATTTATTTATTAAAAACTGTGTGCTTATTCTTCCTTGTTTAAATTTCAGTCACTTTCAAAGTACTCTCTGTTTGATGCAAGACACCTATTGAGATGCTTTTTCCACGGCTCAAAACAGTTTTTGAACTCATCAATTTTAATGCCTTTTAGTGCTTCTGCTGTTTTTGTTTCGTTTCCCATTGAGGACTTTTTTTATTCGGAAAAACAAAAAAAAGTCTCTGGGGGCGAGTTTGGGTGAATAGGAAGTGTGGGTCATGGGGGTCATGCCATTTTTTATCAAAAACTGAACACTCAGCGCAGTATGGACAGATGTGTTGTCATGGTGGACGAACCAGTCACCTGCTCGCCACAACTTGGGATGTTTCTTCCACAATGCAGCCTCTCACAATGCTAGCTGGTACACTGATGCCAATGGGTTCCTAGAACACTTACCTAGCAGGGGAAGCCTATACTACAAGGGGTCTACTCTCCAAAAGGTAATTCTGGGTTTTTTTGGGTCCTCCCCTCATACGTGCTGCACAGCACATGTGAAAGAGATGTATCAGCAATATGAAAGGCTGTCAGAACCAGCTCTAGAATTATTTGTAGACCATTCTATGAAATTCCTGCTGGCTTCTTAACAGAGCAGCTCCTGACTCCACATTGCTCTCATTCACGGACTAGTGCAACTGCTGGACCTGTTTTATTTTAAACAGCTTTACTGATATATAACTGTCCTACAATAAACAGTGCATAAAGTATATTATTTGATAACTTTCGATACGAGATCCTACAATTAGGTTTGCAAACCATCCTAGAAAAAGTGCTCCATAACTCATTGCTGAATATCACTACAGTCACCTTCAAAGTACTCCCCTTGGGAAACTATGCACTGACACTGGCACCTAGTCTGCCTGTCAAAGCAATTTTGGAACTGTTTTTCTGGAATGGCCATCAGGGCTGTTATTTGTTGGGGTCTGATAATTAAATTCACAAACTTGCCACCATGCGCTTACATTGGAAGCACTGTCCACCCCACTGAATGGGAGCCCCCCCCCCCCCGCACCTCATCTGGCCCCCAGTGACTTTTTTCTTTATCCCAAGATAAAGGAAATATTGAAAGGAAGACATTTTATGATATTCAGGACATTGTGGGTAATACATCAACAGTTCTAATGGCCATTTCAGAAAAACTGTTCCAAAATTGTTTTTTTTTGTTGTTGTTTTTTTTTTTTTTGAGTTGGAGTCTCATTCCATCGCCCAGGCTGGAGTGCAGTGGACGTTCATGGCCACCCCAGTGTCGACCTGCTGGGCTCCAGCGCTCCTTCCTCCTCAGTTTTCCAAGTAAATGGAACTACAAGCACACGCTACCATGCCTGGCTAATTTTTGATTTACTGTAGAGACAAGGTCTCACCAAGTTGCCTGGGATGGTCTCAAACCTGCGGGCTCAGGCAATCCGCTCGCCTTGGTCTCCCAAAGTGCTGGGATTACAGGCTGAGCCACCGAGCCCGGCCCCAAAATTGCTCTGACGGGTGGACTAGGTGCTGGTGTCGGTGCATAACTTCCCAAAGGTGACGGTAGTGATATTCAGCAATGATATATGTAGCACTTTTTCTAGGACGAGTTCACAAACTTAATTGTTGGACCAATATGTACACAGCTATAAATCCATCACCCAAAACAATATAATAGACAACTCTATCACCCCCCAAAATTTCCTGGTACCCCCTTTTAATCCTTCCCTGCACCACCCCCTCCCCTTCCCTTCCAAATCAAAAACAGATATGCTTTCTCACTATAGATCAGCTTGCATTTTAAATTTTTCATACCATATGTATTCTTTCTTGTCTGGCTTCTTTTGTCCAGCATAATTATTCTGAGACTCATGTCGTTTGATTGATATCATTAATTCATTCCTCTTTACTGCTGAGCAGTATTCTACTGTATGGATACACTGCAATTTACATATCCACTCATCTGTTGACAGTTTTGGGCTATCACAAATAAAGCTGCTATGCACATTTCTGTGAGGACATATGCTGTCATTTCACCTAAGTAAATATCTACAAGTGGAAGCAGATGATTCACAGGGTAGGAATATGTTTATCCTTTTTTTTTAAAACAGCCAAAATGTTTTAGAAAACAGTGTACCATTTGATTGTCATATACAAGAGTTCTAGTTGTCCCACACATCCTCCCTAACACTTGGTATGATCAGTCTTTTTTTTTTTTTTAATTTTGGCCCTTCATAAGCATGGTAGTATATCAATGTGGTTATAATTTGCAGTTTTACTGAATAACAATATCAAGCACCTCATCATGTGTTTATCTTCTTTTTTTTTCTTTTGAGTCGGAGTCTCACTCTGTCACCCAGGCTGGAGTGTAATGGCACGCTCATGACCACCACAGCCTCGACCTGCTGGACTCAGGAGATCCTTCTGCCTCAGCCTTCCAAGTAGCTAGAACTACAGGTATGTGCCACCATGCCCGGCTAATTTTTTAATTTATTGTGGAGATGAGGTCTTGTCAAGTTGCCCAGGCTGGTCTCGAACCTGTGGCCTCAGGCAATCCTTTCACCTCGGCCTCCCAAAGTGCTAGGATTATAGGCATGAGCCACCATGCTCGGCCTTATCTTTATTAAACTGTCTGTTCAAATCTTTTGGACTTTTTTTATTGGGTTAAGTTTTAATAGTTCTTTATACATTCTGGGAACAAGTCTTTTATCAGATATATCATTTACAAATACTCTCTTCCAATCTATGGCTTGGCTTTTTGTTTCCTTAACCATGTCTGTTAATGAGCAAAGGTTTTTCACCTTGACAGAGTGCAATTTGTCCAATTTTTCTTTTATAGGTCATCCCTATTGCATCTAAGAAATTCTTCCCCAGCCTGGGGTTATGAGAATTATCTCCTATGTTTTCTTCTGGAAGTTTTACAGATTTGGGTTTACATTTTGACCTATGTTCCCTGTTAAACTTTGTATAGGATATAGCACAGGTATGGTCAAAGTTCATCCTTTCGCATGTGAATATTTAATTTTCCCAGCACTAGTTGAAAAGACTTTCACCAGCTATCCTTTTACCACTGAACTTGCCTTTGAACCTACAACAAAAATTAGTTGTCATATAAGCATGGGTTTATTTCTGGACTTTATATTCTGTTCCACTGGTATATTTACCACACTGTCTTGTTGACCATAGCTTTACAATAAGCCTACTCACTTTGTTTCAGCCAATAAGAAAACTGGGGCCTACAGAGTTTAACTGGTTTGCTCAAAGTCCAGTTTGTCTCCCTGGTGACCACATTATCTCCTAGGGTTTCATTCTTTTACAAATAAAAAAGAAAACTTAGGCCAAAAATATAATTAGCTGATAGGACAGGTATCAACATATTTTTACTAAAATATAGCCTTATTTTTGTGATAACAGCATGCTTCAACCCTATTAAAAATAAGCTCTTAACAGCAGCAAAGGGGCTCATTTCAGTCACCAAAAGCATAGCCTGTCTCTCTGGTGCTTGGAGAGCCCTCAGGCTCCAAGGCCTCTTTCTACACAGCTCAGGTCCCCCATGAGCTCCAGCCATCTCTTCCTAAACACTGATGACACTAAAATTCTGTCTGCTTCCTCATTATTGGTGTATGATGAAAGCATTTTCAACGTGTTTTAAACTCCTAATCATACCTTTATTTTCCTAAATACTACTTGAGAAGCTAGATCTGGGGAAAGATATAAACACTATTTGATAAGAGAATGTGGTAGCACTGAGGCAAGGCCATTGGCATCGAACAGGGGACAGACAGGAGCGAAATCCAACACTGCGGTCAAGTCACTTAACCAAGTTTTGGTGTCCTTGCCCCTCCCCTTTTTTCTTGGTAGAGATGGGATCTCACTGTATTGCCCAGGCTGGTCTTGAACTCCTGGCCTCAAGTGATCCTTTCTTCTTGGCCTCCCAAAGCACTGGGATTACAAGTGTAAACCAGCATGCCTGGCCTGGTGTCCCTGTCTTTCAAAAGACTAATTCCTGCCTTGTGGCATTGTCTTGAGGATGAACTAGATAATAGACAGAAAGCATTAAGCACAATGCCTGGAAACTATTAAGCCCTCACAGAGGACAGTTATTCATAGTTTATCATCATCATCATTGTCATCCATGGTCCTCCGCTTCCCTGGGTGTCCCTCACTTTACTCCACGCTCCCTGTTAGCTTCTTGCAATGAAGTGAGGCTTTAAGCTGCTTCTGTTCCTGGTGACTTCCTGTTTCCAGTTCCTTGTGCTCAGCATCCATGAGATGCCCTGAATCCAAACAATAATTCCTCCTTTATTTATGCTAGACTCAGGGGTTTCTGTTGGTTGTTATCACAGAAGCTTCCTCGGGAAGACAGGTATAAACTAGCTGTCAGACTCATAGCTCTACCTGTCCAGCATGCTCATCCTCTGGGACAAGATGCAGCACTGGGTCATGACAAGATGCAGCGTGTCTACACACGGTGAGCTAAAGCCCCCTCTCCCTCAGTGAGAGAACGTGGACAAGCCCAGTCTGCACAGTTGTAAAATACAAAGTGGGGAGAGACAATGATTGAAATCCCAAGAAATACACAAACAATAAAAACAAACCCATTTCCTGGGGTACATCTGTTTTTCCACTGCACAAGTCTTGAAATTTCACATTCTTGAGATAAATAAACATTCAACTTTTGAAAAGAGGCAAATCATTAGAATCAACATGTTGCCCCAAGATGCTTTTATCATTTAAATAGATGTCATAGTGGTGAGAGGTGGTTGGAAAACAAGAATAAAATAGGAAGCTGATTCCATAGAAATACAAGTGAATGACAGACTCCAATTAAAATATTAATCAATGTGTACAAAATAAATGTGGTGGTCTTCTTCAGTCATCTCCTCCACCCTACTACCTTTTTCTTACTTTGTTTGAAAATTATAATTTCAATGAGCAACACAGAAATGAGTCTAAATATAATTTGTTCCCCTTAAGACCTGATGAACCAATGGTGACTCTTCCCGATGATGTAATGCGCACAGCTATTTTTATTCCAGTGACACAGACTCTCACTTTATGTATCACAAATAGCCACAGAGTCTCTGTAGAATCATTTGAAAGATGAATTCACAAAGCTTCAATGAAGTCCAGCAACACACAGCCCTCTTGTTCTTCCTGCCATGTCTCCAACATTGGAGACCTTTTCCCCCACGTTCCGACATCAAGGGAAATACAACGAAACCTTCACACCATGTGAAGTAGTGTGCTACTTGACCATCAAAGTCCACCTTATGCAGAACCGGTGCTTAAAACATGCTGGAAAGATGAATTCGTCGACTCCAGCTCAAGACTCCCACAGCAAAGGTGGTCCCAAAGTGTAAGCAGGAATCCAAGAAGAGCAGCTCTGTCACAGACCAACAGGGCGACTGTGGAAAGTGTCACCTCCTTCTCTCTATTCACAACCCAAAAGATGGACATTCATAAAGCATTTCCTTCCTTTACACATAGCACAAGAGGCCAGGCTCGATGGCTCAGCCTGTAATCCCAGCACTTTGGGAGGCCGAGGCGAGAGGATTGCCTGAGCCCGCGGATCTGAGACCCACCAGGCAACTTGGTGAGACCTCGTCTCTACAATACATCAAAAATTAGCCGGGCATGGTAGCACATGCTTGTAGTTCCAGCTACTTGGAAGGCTGAGGCAGAAGGATCGCCGGAGCCCAGCAGGTTAACGCTGGGGTGGCCATGAGTATGCCACTACACTCCAGCCTGGGCGACCGAGGAGACTCCAACTCAAAAAAAAAAGAAGATGCACAGATTAGCATTTTGGGTGGTAAAAGCTGACAGTAGATACTGGTAGCAGGGAAGATGTGGATGGAAGGAAGCCACAGAAGAGACAGTGATATAGGCAAAGGGATGACTTCTGCCTTGCCTTTTCTTGCCTCTCCCAGGCTCTCAGCCAGTCATCTGCTGCAGAGGCTCGGGCCAGAACTTCACACCCCAGAGGAAATATTGTCATCTTGTTCAACAAAAGTTCCATACCCTCAGCACTCTGACTTATAGCCATCTTCTCTAAGAAGATAGGTTTAAGACCAGGCACGGTGGCTCATGCCTATCATCCCAGCACTCTGGAAGGCCGAGGTGAGAGGATTGCCTGAGTTCATGGGTTCAAGAACAGCCTGGGCAACTTAGCAAGACCTCATCTCTACAATAAATCAACAAAAATTAGCCAGACATGGTGGCGCCTGCCTGTAGTTCATGCTACCAGTAAGGCTGAGGCAGAAGAATTGCTTGAGTTCTGCAGGTTGACGCTGGGGTGGCCGTGAGCATGCCACTGCACTCCAGCCTGGGCGATGCAGTGAGACTTCAACTCAAAAAAGAAGAAAAAACAAATAGTACAATAAATTCAAGGAAAGAATTTCAGACTCATGCCCAAGACAAAAGATATTTTATCAGGGGAAGCATGGATGATGATCAAATTCTCAACAGAAAACAGGAGAAGCAGGTTCCTTCAGAATAAAAGTGACACCCACAGCGCACCCCCCCATTCCCTTCACCCGTATCCTGCAGAGCCTGAAATACCAGCTCTCTGCTCGCTTTTGTTGAATAACCATGAGTGTTACCAACAATGGGAATTTGATTTATGACCCCAAAATAAATATTTCAGTAGCATTAATTTAGGCTACAGAAATGGGGTAATTTTGCCAAAGATTATATCTGAATCTTCCAAGTTCTCCCTTCAATGCGTACAATGAGGCTCTTCTGTAAATAAAAAGGTACACTAAGTGTTCAGAGTCATGTAACAGCAGGTTTTTACTAAGCCCTTTAGCTCTGAATACATGGACACACGAATATACCATTATAATGTCAAATTTGCCAACAATTTTATATTCTGAAATTGCGCATGAATAAAATTGTTCTGGTTTTGAAAGAGGAAAAACAAATAAGGTATTGAGTGAGTTCCTTGAAACTCATGCTGGGTAAAATGAATAACTGTGGTTAAAAAAAAAATCTGTGTAACATCTATAAAATATTAAGGGTCAGAAAAAGGTATTTAAAAATAGCCATCTGTAAAATGCAAAAGAACATATAGTATGTGTACACATCAAAAAATAACTATTTTGAATAGCTTTGAAAGGCATGGAACACAGGCTAAAAACCCATATACACCTATGAGTGAAGGGCAATTTATCTTCATGATTCTACATTTTTTTCTTTTTTTTTTTAGAAAGTAGAAGTTTATTACTCACCTTTCACAGATTGGAAGGGGACCGACACCCAGAAGCAAGCACAGAGGTTAGATTAGAAAATATAGTTTATTTAGAAAATAAATGAGAGAGAGAGAGAAAGAGGAGAGTCACCTCCCCAAGGTAGGGGAGGGGGCCAAAGCTTAAGAAAACTATGACCTGGCTATAGCTCAAAGAGCACATGGCCACACCATACCTTAGCAAGGCAATGGCTGCGATATTCTGGCAATGGTCTTGTTTTTTTTTTAGTTGGGAGTCTCACTCTGCCGCTTAGGCTGGAGTGCAGTGGCATGCTCACGGCACCGCAACCTCCACCTGCTGGATTCAGGTGATCCTTCCGCCTCAGCCTTCCAAGCAGCTAGAGCCACAGGCATATGCCACTACGTCTGGCTGATTTTTTAAAATTTATTTATTGTAAAGACGAGGTCTCGCCATGTTGCCCAGGTAGGTCTTGAACCCCTGAGCCCAGGCAATCCTCTTGCCTCCGCCTCCCAACATGCTGGGATTACAGGCATGAGTCACCGCACCTGGTGATTCTATTTCTTTATGATCCTTTCCAGAGGCTCCTAAATTTCATCTGACTCTCTCTAATTCTGCATTCCTGTGAACTGAATCAACTAACTAAATCCCTTTCCTTACCCTCTTTATTAAATTCAAAGGGGGGAAATGGAGCAGATGCAGAAGAAGAGTGCCACAGACCAAATGTTGGTGGCCCTCCCCAGATTCACATGTTGAAGCCAGTCTGAATCAATTTGCTGCTGCTATAACAGAAGAGCAGCAGGAAATGGATTTTGTCTTTATAAATTACCACAGATGGGATAATTTATAAAGAAAAGAGATTTATTTGGCTCATGGCTCTGGAGGCTGGGAAGTCCAAAATCGAGGGACTGATCTGGTGGAGGCCTTCTCACGGCCTCCATGACTGAAGGGCATCACATGGTGAGTAAGCATGAGAAACAGAGAAAATGGGGGCTACATTTATCCTTCTACCTATTCTTACAGTAACAGCATTAATCCACTTATTAGGGCAGAGTCCTCATGACCTAATCACCTCCCAAGCCCTTACCTCCTAATACTGTTATATTTACATTGGCAAATAAATGTCAGCATCAGTTTTGGAGGGGACATTCAAACCACAGCAAATCCCTAACCCTCACTGTAATGATACAGAGAAGTAACTGGGTTTGGATGAGGTCACAGAGTTAGAGCACCACCCGCCATGATGAGATTGGTGCCCTTCTATGGGACCAGGGCTGCCATGTGAGGATACTAGAAAGAAGTTCTCTGTTTACCAGAAAGAAGGCCCTCACCAAGAACCCAACCATGCTGGCACCCTGATTTTGGACTTCCAGCCTCTAGAATCATGAGAAATAACTGTTTCTTGTTCAGTTTCCCAGGCTCACAGAAGCCCAGAGTAAGACAAAGAGAGTCTCACACCAGGAGGCCATGCAAGTTTAGGTGATGGCCCTGGCATCTTACTGGCAGTAGCAGAGTCAAAATCTCTGTCCCAGCAGCCTCGTCACCTCCTCACTGGTTTCCCTCTGTTTCTCAAAATCACTTGCTTATCGGAAAAGAGCTTTTTTCATATTCCAGAAATCAGTTGTCCAGAAAGCTTTCTCTAGAATCTAGCTAACTACCTTCTTGCTGTTGATTAAACTACTAATCCCATATTCTAACCAGCATGAGAAAATTAATTTATTACAAATGGTATATCTGCTCACTGATGGATGACTTTCGTGCCTTGATCAAATAATAAGACAAACTTATAAGCAATCTCTAACTTCCTACACAAATAGCACAAACTCTTCAAGCCAGCATCACTTCCCTCTCTTCTCTTAGACAAGTAGAAATGGCCCAATTCAATCACCTATGTATGTAGTGAACAGCTCATATGAGGGAGGACCCAAAAAACACCAGAACTTGTTTACTAAAAACTGTGTATTTATTCTTACATGTTTAAACTCGTCACCTTCAAAGTACTCTCCACTTGATATAATACACCTATCAAGATGCTTTTCCACTGCTCAAAACAGTTTTTGAACTTTTCAATTTTGATGCCTTTTAGTGCTTCTGCCATTTTTTGTTTCACCCCTTCCATGTTTCCCTTTGAGGACCTTTTTCATTTGGGGAAACAAAAAAAGGCCTCTCAGGGCGAAATCAGGTGAATAGGGAGGATGGGGCATAGGGGTTATGCCGTTTTTGGTTAAAAACTGCTATACGCTCCGCACAGTGTGGGCAGGTTTATTGTCACAGTGAAACAACCAGTAGTCACCTTTTTGCTACAACTTGGGATGTTTCTTCCGCCATGCAGACTCTCACAACAACACTAGCTGGTACACTGATGCCGATGGGTTCCTAGAACACTTACCTAGCGGGGGAAGCCTATACCACAAGGGGCCTGCCCTCCAAAAGACAATCCCATTTTTGGATGGTCCCCCATCTTATAAAAGCAAGACTATGGAAAAGGAAAGGTTTTTCTATTCCAAGTTAATAAAAACTCGGGACAGTTAGGTGTTGACCTCAACTCAGTTTCAGACATTTCTCAATTTAAAAAGACAAGTTTCTGTTCTATTTAGAAATCCTCTCAATTACTGAGTCTTCATTATATATTCCAAACATGGAACACCCATTAAAAGCTTTTTGAAGCAAGATGATTTCATCCAAACTTAGCCCCAGAGGAAAAAAAGGATTTAAATGTGCAATTTATTCAAAATAAACAGCAATTCTGGCTTGAGGAGGTTCGGCTTGATAAGCTATGGAACGCAGACAGTTTCTTCTCATAGCAGATGACTCCTTAGTCATGATTGAAAATGTCACTCATGTTAGTCAGGATAGCAATAACTGTCTCCTCCTCCCCCCAAAAAATTAATAAGGCAAATGTCAAGAAAATGTGATGTGTGTTCTGTGGAAGTAAAAATACTATTCAACATCTAAAGCCTGTCGTTCAGGAGAAATAAACACTGAAAGCACTTCTTGGGCTGTAAGTGACATGAGATGGCTCCGAATGTTATGGTTTAAAAATACTCTCTAAGAATCCAAGCCAAATGACTACAGGATTATAAGTCCTCTCTCCCAGTTGCTCAGGTATTAAAAGCAGGCACAAGTAAGAATAGCCTTCAAAAGAACTAATAAACAGCACATGAGCAATAATGCCAGACACCCCAGGAAGGGCACTACACATCGTGGACACTTTTTCTCCTTTTACCAACTACCCCTAAATAAGGACATTGACCTCCCTCATTTCCCTCCTTCCTGCCTGTTTCCTTCTCTTAAAAAAATAAAAAGGAGGCCAGGCGTGGTGGCTCAGCCTACAATCCCAGCACTCTGGGAGGCCGAGCTGAGTGGATTGCCCGAGCCCACAGGTTCCAGACCCCCCTGGGCAACTTGGTGAGACCTTGTCTCTACAATAAACCAAAAATTAGCCGAGCGTGGTAGCGCGCGCCTGTAGTTCCGGCTACTTGGAAGGCTGAGGCGGAAGGATCGCCGGAGCCCAGCAGGTCGAGGCTGCGGTGGCCAGGAGCGTGCCACTGCACTCCGGTCAGGGCGACGGAGTGAGACTCCAACTCAAAATAAAATAAAATAAAATAAAAAGGAAACATGACTTAAATGGCAAATGAAGGCCACCTTCTTGGGCTCCTCCCTTAGAAGCAATACTCTCGCTGCTGGAGGGACTGCTGTTGCCAAGAATTCACCTGCCTGGCTGACATTCCAGCATCTGCTGAGTGACTTCATGCTATCTTCAATCTTCCAATAGAGATGTATGGGTGATGGGTGATGGGCAAAGCCAGCCATCTGCCAGCCCGGGCAGAACTCTGACCCCTAGCAGCAGACCAGACCCTCCTGGCATATTTTCCCAGCAGCCCAGGAGCATGTGGAAAACACCTGCCTGGTGGATAGAAGTCATCCAGCCCAACTGGTCGCCTCTCCCCTTCACCTGCATGATCACATCTCCCTGTGTTGAAAACCAAACCGAACAAGTTAAACCAAGCTGCGCACTACTCACAAGAGTCAAAACACAGAAACAATCTAAATGCCTGGCGACTGATGACAAAGCAAAATGGGGTAGATCCAGGGGGTGGAATATTATTCAGTCATGAAAAGGAATGAGGTAATGATAAGAGCTGTGACGTGGATGAGACCTTGAAGACATTACGCTAAGCGAAAAGTTGCATGATTCCACTTACATGAAAGATCCACAATAGGGCAAGTCCATAGAGAAAAAAGGCAGATTAGTGGTCAGGAGCCAGAAGGATCAGGGAAGGGAGTGCTTGGTGGTTACAGGTGTCCTTTTGGGGTAATGAAAGCATTCTGGAACTGGACAGTGGTGATAGTGACACCACACTGCAAATGTCCTAAAAGTCACTCAGGTAAATTTTACGTTATATGTATTTTATCACAATAAAACACACTTAACAACAACAAAACCAGGTTGCAGCTTTTCCTGGTCACTGTTTAATTTCTTTCCATTCATTCCCCAGCAATATTTTCCTATATGGGGTTCCCATGACCCACCTCCGTCCTCTCAGCCCGTCTCATCCTTAAGCCCCTGAATTGGGGTTTTCACTCCTAAAACCTCCTCCTTCTCTCCTCCACACACACAAACAAAAAAGCAAGAGGAACTATTTGTAAAGGCCTCCAAAAACATCTGCATGCAACCTTCCTCAGTGCTCTGAGAACCTTGGCTGATACCTCCTTGAACACTTATGCCCCTGGCTTTCTAGAATGGCATCTTCAGGAGTTCTTCTTGACAATCTTGACCTTGTCAGTTCCTATTTCAAACCCTCTTATTCCTCCTTGTCCAGTGGGAACATTTTCCCAGGTCCGTTCTCTGCCTGGTAAACTTGTCTGTTCTGTTCCCCATCCCTCTAGCCCTCCTGGTTGATTCCCCTCAAACAGGGTCAAACTGCATTTCTTCAGTGGACAAAGACATGAATTGAAATAAACTGCCCTCAACGTTTTCAAATCAAAGTTGGTTCTTCCACATCATAAGGGATACTACATTAGGGACACCATATTGCTAGTATCACAAATTACCACAAATTTACTGGCTTAAAACCACATGAATTTGTCATCCAACAGTTCTGGTGGCCAGACTCTCTAAACTGGATCTAGGCTGGGCATGGTGGCTCACACCTATAATCCCAGCACTTTGGGAGGCCAAGGCGGAGGGACTGCTTGAGCCCAGGAGTTCGAGACCAGCTTGAGCAACATAGTGAGACCTCATCTCTACACAAAAATAAACAAACATAAGCCAGGTGTGGTGGCAAGCAATTGTAGACCCAGTTATTCGGGAGGCTGAGGTGGAAGGATCACCTGAGCCCAGGAGGTCAAGGACACAGAGAGTTATTGATTGTGCCACTGCACTCCAGCCTGGGCAACAAAGTGAGACCCCAACTCAATACATTATTTATTTAACTAACTAACTAACTAACTAACTAACTAACTTGGTCTGCTGGACTGCATTCCTTCCAGAGGAAGGGGGAGTATCTGCGTCTTGGCCTCTCCTGGCATCTAGACGCTGCCTGCATTCTTTGACTCACGGTCCAGGGATCTGTTTCCAAAGCCCACAGTCTAACGTGTTCTCTCCTGTTTGTACTCATGACTACATGAGACCCACCTGAGTAACCCGGGATCATCTCCTCATCTCAAGATCCTTAGCTCAAACACATCTCCAAAGTCCCTTCGGCCATGTAAGGTTCTGGGGTTAGGGTGTAGACATCTTTGGTGGTGGAGACGTGAATATTCAACCTACCCCAAGCACGCCAGGGTGCTGAGAACGCGATCTGGGCAGCCACCGCCCTTGTACACTTTTCTAACAAGAAGGGACCTCTGCCTTCAATATATTTTTTTTTTTTTTGAGTTGGAGTCTCACTCTGTCGCCCAGACTGGAGTGCAGTGGCCGCTCCCGGCCACCGCTGCCTCGACCCGCTGGGCTCCGGCAATCCTTCCACCTCAGCCTTCCAAGTAGCTGGAACTACAAGCGCACGCTACCACGCCCGGCTGATTTTTTTTTTTGATTTATTGTAGAGATGAGGTCTCGCCTGCCCAGGTGGGTCTCGAACCCGCAGGCTCGGGCATTCCACTCACCTCAGCCTCCCAAGGTGCGGGATTACAGGTTGAGCCACCGAGCCCGGCTTGCCTTCAATATTTAACAGGTCTGTTTATGCCTGGTGGCCAGACAGGCACTAATGAGTCCTCTTTCTACACTTGCCAATCAAGCAATTTTCTGAGATTCACGATCCAGGGTCATTTCCTACTTCTAAGAGAGGAAAAACACCAAGTCAAAAGGACCAAGTCAAAGACCCACAAAGGAAGGACAGGCTTTTGAAAGCACACAGTAAACAACATTCAAAAGATTTTATAACACGGTGGCTCAAAGCCAGCAGGAAAAGGGTCATGAACTGAAAGTCCTGTTACGTTCTTAGAGGCCTCGCACGTCCTTGGCCTGAGTCTCAACTAAAAAGCACAGCCACTGTCATTGATTTGTGCCATTCATTGGTGAATTTCTGCCCCACCCAGGTTTCCTCCGTCTTATTCTCCATCAAGGATGTTTCTATCACTTCTCTGAGTCCCAATTTATTTCACCCTCTGTAGGATACTAAAATACTTGTGTATCCATACATCCACATGCACACATGTGCAGATACAGATGCAACCTTTTCCTGAATGTTCTTCTTTTAACTGAGCCCATACTAGTGTGTTCGCCCTGCTGAAATAACACTTTGGAGCTTTGGCCAGGTTTCAAGGAGCAGCCAAGTGATCCTTAGATTCTCTGACCCTTGGGAGGTGGCCCGTGGCTCACACGCCCCCTGGTGGCGGCCGGCCCTACAACACTGCGGACCGTGCCCAGGCTCAAGACTGGGGAAGACCGCCTGAAATACATCTGGAATACCTGCCAGGGCCCACGTGTTGGAATAGATTCCACACAGCCTTTCACACATACAATATCGCAGCTCTGCATTAAGTAATCACCGGTTTCCTTTTTGCGATCTTTTGTATTGCGGTAAACTCTGAAACACAGAAACAGTGGGTAGCGTGGAAAAAAACACAAAACAATCCCAACCCAGTGAAAATAGAATGGATAAATAAGTTGTGGTGTTGTCACATGATGGAATATTATACAGCAGAAAAAAAAAAAAGGCAATGAACCACAGTTAAATATGGCAACACGATTAATCTTTATTTAAAAAAATGTTTAGGGTAAGGTGCAAAGTCCTAGAAGGACGCAAAATACGTAGCATTTTGTTGTTGTTGTTGTTGTGTCAGGGTCTCACCTGCCGCCCAAGCTGGTGTGCAGTGGCATGATCATAGCTCACCGCAGCACCGACTTCCCAGGTCAAGCTATCCTCCTGCCTCAGCCTCCTGAGTAGTTGGGACTACAAGCATGTGTCACCACACCAAGGTCTTGTTTTTTAAACTCTTCTATAGAGACAAGGTCTCATTATATTGCCCAGGTTGGTCTTGAACTCCTAGCCTCAAGCAATCCTCCCACCTCTGCCTCCCAAAGTGCAGGGATTACAAGCATGAACCACCACTGTGCCTGTCAGGTAGCATAAATTTTATTTAGGAATACATATATATGCAATTTAAATATTTTTAAATATTTTAATTTTCTCTAAATTTAATTTTAAAAAAAAAAGAACACAAAATTCAGGGCTGTGCTTCTTTTCGGCAGCAGAATGAGGCAGAAGAACAAATTCATCAGTCCTAGCTGGAGGATATGTTCCTATGTAATCATTTTATTATCATGGTTTATACCTTATGTATATATTACATGTGTCCTTCAATATATTGCCTATGATTATTAAAACATAACTCAGCCGGGCACAGTGGCTCAAGCCTGTAACCCCAGCACTTTGGGAGACCGAGATGAGAGGAATGCCTGAGCCCAGGGGTTCGAGACCAGCCTGGGCAACTTGGCGAGACCTCATCTCTACAATAAATGAAAAAATTAGTCAGGCATGGTAGCGTGCACCTGCAGTTCCAACTACTTGGAAGGATCGCCTGAGCCCAGCAGGTCAACACTGGGGTGACCGTAAGCATGCCATTGCACTCCAGCCTGGGCAACGGAGCAAGACTTCAACTCAAAAAAAAAAAAGGCATAACTAAGGAATACACGTAGGTAGGGAGACAGACCTGTTGACTGGCAGAACACAGGGACAGGTTACGAGAAGAGAAGGCAATACCCTCTTGGGTTTGTTTTTGTTTGAATTATCCAAAGATTAGTCTGGATAAGGATAGAGATTTAAGCCTTGTTCTGGATGATACAGAGAGTTTCCAAATCTTTTATTTTTTTTATTTTATATATATATATATATTTTTTTTTTGAGTTGGAGTCTCACTCTGTCGTCCAGACTGGAGTGCAGTGGCCGCTCCCGGCCACCGCAGCCTCGACCTGCTGGGCTCCGGCGATCCTTCCGCCTCAGCCTTCCAAGTAGCTGGAACTACAGGCGTGCGCTTCCACGCCCGGCTAATTTTTTTTTATTTATTGTAGAGATGAGGTCTCGCTTGCCCAGGCGGGTCTCGAACCCGCGGGTTCAGGCAATCCACTCACCTCAGCCTCCCAAAGGCGCGGGATTACAGGCTGAGCCACCGAGCCCGGCTTCCACTTTCTAAACTTTGAAATAAACACTGAGTTAAATGAGCATTAAGAGGTTTTCCCGGTCTTACATTCTAA
>CAUYQG010198698.1:0-11893 GCA_963574415.1 Tarsius wallacei | reverse complement strand
ATATTGAAATAAGATAATATCCTAGTTTATATCAAACATATTGGTGGGACCCAGTGGCTCCCACCTGTAATTCCAGCGCCTTGGGATGCTGAAGCGGAAGGATCGCTTGAGCCCAGGAGTTTGAGGCCAACATAGTGAGAGAGAGAGAGAGAGAGAGAGAGAGAGAGAAGGGAGAGAGGGGAGAGGGACAGTCACTCTTGCATTCCCCTGCTCTCTCTTCCCTTCCTGTGGCTGCTCCCCCCTCCCACCACTCTCCTGAAATGACCAATGAGAGAATCTACCGAGCCCCTGTAGAAACCAACAGACCTACTTCTGTCTCATTCCCCCTTGCTTGAGACCCCTCTCTCCCAGGATGTACCTGATGGCCTCCCCTCCTGGGCCTCCTACCTCCCTGGCTGCCTCTTCTCTGTCACCTTCACGGGTTCCCCTTCTTCTACCTGACATTGAGATGCACCTGTCATTCACAAGCCTTTGCCCCCCAAATACACTTTGGCTGACAACAAGGGAAGAAGGGAAAGCAGCCAGAGCCAGTCTGAGGCTGCAGGGAGCAGCAAAGTCAGAGGAATGAGCCATGGCGGGAACTGAATGAGAAACCTACCAAGTTCCCATCGACCAGAAGTGAAAGTCCAAACTGGTGGTACAAGCCAAATGGCTGCAAGCTAGGGTGTGAGGACAAGAAGGGTGAACTGGAGATGGTGGCCCACACCTGTAACCTCAGTGCTTTGGGAGGCCAAGAAAGGAGGATCTCTTGAGGCCAGGAGTTCAAGACCAGTCTGGGCAGTATAGCAAGATCTCATCTCTATAAAACATTTTAAAAATTAGCCAGGCATGGCAGCACACACCTGTAGTCCCAGGTACTTGAGAGACTGAGGCGGGAAGGTCTCCTAAGCCCAGAAGTTCAGGGCTTCAGTGAGCTATGTTCTCACCACTGCATTCCAGCATGGACAACAGAGCAAGGCCCTGTCTCAAAAAAAACCCAATTATTTCCAGCTTCAGCCCTAGATGTCATGAATTACAGACAAATCACCCCACTATACTCTGCCCAAACTTCTAGCTTGCAGAAGCCATGGATATAGTTTAAATGACTGCTGTCTGATGCCAATAAGTTCTGGGATGATTTCATATACAGCAATAGAAAACTGGAACAGATAACCTCGCTCATAACTGGAAGTGGGTCGGCTGGAAGTTTAAGCCATAAAGGTGTCTGAGCCATGTGCATCCACCTTCCAGGCTAGCTTAGGCTTATTTATATGATGGTTAAGAGTAGCAAGAGATGTTTTGGGAGGCCAAGACAGGAGGATCAAGACCAGACTGGACAACATAGCAATACCTCATCTCTATATATTTTTTAACTAACTGTGCATAGTGGCACCTGCCTGCAGTCTCAGCTATTTGAGCCCAAGAGTTCAAGGTTACAGTGAGCTATAATCATGCCACTGCACTCCAGCCTGGGCACCACAGTGAGACTGTCTCTAAGAAAAGAAGAAGAAAGAAGAAGAGGCCCTGGTGCAGTGGCTCATGCCTGTAATCCCAGCACTCTGGAAGGCAGAGGTGAGAGGATTGTCTGAGTCCGGGGGTTTGAGACCAGCCTGGGCAATTTGGCAAGACCTCGTATCTACAATAAATCAAAAAATTAGCCAGGCATGGTGGTGCACACCTGTAGTTCCAACTACTTGGAAGGCTGAGGCAGAAGGGTCACCTGAGTCCAGTAGGTCAAGGTTGCAGTGGCCATGAGCGTGTGTCACTGAACTCTAGCCTGGGTGACAGAGTAAGGCTCCTACCCTCAAAAAAAAATTTAAAAATTAACTGGGCATGGTGACATGTGCCTATAGGCCCAGCCATTCAGGTGATTGAGGCAGGAGAATCACTTGAACCTAAAAGTCTGAGGCTATAACAAGCTATGATCATGCCACTGTACCCTAGCCTGGGCAACAGAGTCAGACCTTTTCTCTAAAAATAAATAAATAATAAATAATAATAAATGAATAAAGTGACAAGAGGATCCCTAGTGATCTAGTGGTTATGAGAAGGAAGGAAGGGAGGGAAGGAGGAGGGAGGGAGGGTGAAAGGAAGGAAGAACTGAGGTGAGTGGATTGCCTGAGCCCTCGGGTTCGAGACCCGCCTGGGCAACTTGGCGAGACCTCATCTCTACAATAAATCAAAAAATTAGGCGGGTGTCATAGCGTGCGCCTGTAGTTCCAGCTACTTGGAAGGCTGAGGCGGAAGGACCGCCGGAGCCCAGCAGGTCGAGACTGCGGTGGCCGGGAGCGGCCACTGCACTCCAGTCTGGGCGACAGAGTGAGACTCCAACTCTAAATAAATAAATGAACAAATAAATAAATAAACAAATTAAATTAAATTAAATTAAATAAAGACAAGCAAGAGCACTCCAAAATGGCAAAGTAGGCCGTTTTAAACTCCCATTCCCCCACAGGAGCATTAAAAAACAAGCAGAAACTGTCTGATTGAATTTTGTCAGAACTCAAGGAAACAGTCAAAGGTTTACAGCAATCAAGTGCATGTTGAATAAAGAAAAAGGCAACACCAGAATGATAGCAAGGCTTTGCGGTGTTCTGCTTGTCTTTGTCCCACTTTCTCCCTGGCCTGGTGGCTGCAGAAGAAAAAAAAAAGCTCACATTCCCAGGAATTCCAGAACTCTAGCAAGACTCTAGTTCTTGCTTCTGGCGAGAGCAAAGCAGGTTTTACTCACAAATTACAGTGTATGTCTGCTCCAACCTGTCTGAGAGCTACCCAAAGGACTGATACAAGGTGCTCGTCTCTGTTTTGCCTAACTTGAAACTTGGGCTAGAAATGTGGTGGTCACTGCTCAAAAACACTGCAAGCCAAACTAATGAACCGCAGAGGTCTGGCACAAAGATTACAGTCAAAACACACAATAGATAAAGACAACAGATAGAGTAAATAAAGTGACAAGAGGATCCTGGTGGTCTAGTGGTTATGAGAAAGAAGGAAGGGAGGGAGGAAGGGAGGAGTGAGGGAGGGAGGGAAGGAGGAAAGAAAAGAAAGTCTAAGTCTCAGGAGCAAAATCTGGGGAGAGATTCTTTGGAAAATTAGGACATTCAGAAACACCTGCCTATACAGGGGGTTTAGAAAGACAGGTGCATGCCAGGACAAGACGCATGCTCAGAAGAGACCTGTAAATATACTAAGGTTTACTCAGGCTGATCCCTAAGCACAGTGCAAGCCTGGCTAAGTGCTGAAAGAGTTTTCTAGCATAGAGCCCACCTGCAAAGCCTGAGTGAGATGAAGGTGGGTTTTTTTGTTTATTCGTTTTTTGCTTGATGTTCAAGAAAATCTCTGTCAAAACACTAGCTGAGCTCAAGCTAAGGAATAAAGACTTCAGTTAATGCACACAATGAGGAATATATTCTTTACAAAAGTAGTTTGCGAAAGTCACTAAACCAAATGGGCTACTACAGCTTTTCAACAATAAACAAAACAAACAACAACAAACCAGCAAAACCTGGAGCAGGGAGACAATCTGACATCCAAAGTTAGCATATTATGAATACTCAAAGCCGGTCTTGATGACTCAGCCTGTCATCCCAGCACTCTGGGAGGCTGAGGCGAGTGGATTGCCTAAGCCCACAGGTTGGAGACCAGCCTGGGAAACTCGGCAAGACCTTGTCTCTACAATAAATCAAAAATTAGCCGGGTGTGGTAGTGCACACCTATAGTTCCAGCTACTTGGGAGGCTGAGGTGGAAGCATCGCCAGAGCCCAGATCGAGGCTGCGGTGGCCAGGAGCGGCCACTGCACTCCAGTTTGGGCAACAGAGTGAGACCCCAACTCAAAATAAATAAATAAATACTCAAATGTCTAGTTTTCAAAACAAAATCACACATACAGGGAAATAGGAAATTATGGCCCATTCAAAAGAAAAAATGATAATTTAACAGATAGCATCTCTGAGGAAATACAGATATTAGACTTATTAGACAAAGACTTTTAAACAACTATCTTTGATATGGTCAAAGAGCTAAAGGAAAACATGGACAAAAATCTTTCTAAAAAAGGCCAGGCATGGTGGCTCACGCCTGCAAACCCAGCATTTTGAAAAGTGAAGGCTAGAGGATTACCTGAGCAAAGGGTTTCAAGACCAGACTGGACAACTTGGCAAGACCTCGTCTCTACCATAAATCAAAAAATTAGCTGGGTATGGTGGTGCATACCTATGGTTCCAGCTACTTAGAGGGCTGAGGTGGAAGGATCGCCTGAGCTCAGCAGGTCGAGGCTGCAGTGATCACGAGCATGCCACTGCACTCCACTCCCGCCTGGGAGACAGAGTGAGACTTCTACTCAAAAAAAAAAAAGAAAAAAATTAGCCAGGTGTGGCAGTGTGTACCTGTCATCCCAGCTACTCAAGAGGCTAAAGCAGGAGGATCACTTGAGCCCAGGGCGTGAAGGCTGCAGTGAGCCATGATCACATGACTGCACTCTAGCCTAGGCAACAGAGCAAGACACAATGTCAAAAAAATTTTTTTTTCATGGAGACCAGAAGACAGTGTGATGACATATTTATTTATATCCCTGAAAGAAAAAAACTGCCAACCAAGAATTCTATATCTTTCAAAACTGTCCTCCAAAGATGAGGAAGAAATTAAGACATTCCCAGATAAACAAAAGCTGGAGGAATTTATGACCATGAGTCCTGTCTTGCAAGAAATGCCAAAGACAGCCCTTTAGATTGATATAAAAAGTCACTAGACACAGTACCTCAAAGTCAAATGAAGAAATTAAAACTTCCAGTAAAGGTAAATACGTGGGCAACTATCAAAGCCAGAATTATTGTACTTTTTGAGTTGTAACTACCCTTACTTCTTAAAGGATTTGAAAGACAATGCATAAAAAATTTATAAATTGGCTGGGCATGGTGGCTCACGCCTATAATCCAAGTACTTTGGGAGGCCAAGGTGAGAAGATTGCCTGAGCCCAAGGGTTCAAGACCAGCCTGGGCAACATAGTGAGACCTCATCTATACAATAAAATAAAGAAAAATCAGCTGGGCATGGTGGCACATGCCTGTAGTTCCAGCTACTTGGAAGTCTGAGGCGGAAGGATTGCCTGAGTCTAGCAGGTTGAGGCTGCGATGGCTGTGAGCGTGCCACTGCCCTCCGACCTGGGAAACAGAGTGAGACTCTGACTCAAAAAAAGATTATAAACCTATGTTATTGGTTACACAATGTATAAAGAGGTTATTTCTGATGATGACAACACTGTAAGGAGTGGTGTAGGATGGACCTGCACAGGACCAAAATCTTTCTGTGCTATGAAGTAAAATCAGTATAAATTTGAAATTGTTCAATATTCCAAAGAAAATGAGAAGGGAAATGAAAAGAGAATCAAAATGGTTCACTACAAGAAAAAATCAGCTAGACACAAAAGAAGGCAGTTATGGAGAAAATGAGGGCCAGGCTCGGTGGCTCAGCCTGTAATCCCAGCACTTTGGGAGGCCGAAGTGTGTGGATTGCCTGAGCCCGCGGGTTCGAGACCCGCCTGGCCAACTTGGCGAGACCTCGTCTCAACAATAAATCAAAAATTAGCTGGGCATGGTAGTGCGCACCTGTAGTTCCAGCTACTTGGTTGGCTGAGGCAGAAGAATCGCCAGAGCCCAGCAAGTCAAGGCTGCGGTGGCTGGGAGAATGCCATTGCACTCCAGACTAGGCGACGGAGTGAGACTCCAACTCAAAAAAAAAAAAAAAGAAAGAAAATGAAGACAAAAATGTGTAACTTGATACAGAAAACAGAGGCCGCACTCGGTGGCTCAGCCTGTAATCCCAGCACTTTGGGAGGCCAAGGCGAGTGGATTGCCTGTGTCTGCCAGCCTGGGCAACTTGGTGAAACTTTGTCTCTACAACAAATCAAAAATTAGCTGGGTATGGTAGCGTGCACCTGTAGTTCCAGCTACTTGGAAGGCTGAGGCAGAGGGATCACCAGAACCCAGCAGGTCAACGCTTGGTTGGCTGGTAGTGTGCCACTGCACTCCAGCCTAGGCGACAGAGTGAGACTCCAACTCAAAAAAAAAAGATACAGAAAACAAGTAGCAAATAGCAGAAGTAAGTCTGTCTTCAAGACATAAGATCAATTCAGATTCAAGTAGTGGGGAAACAGATTTCACCTCTTGGTAGAAGAAGCTACAATTATCTGGCACTTTTTTGTGAACTATGTGACAAAGTAAAATTTCAGGTCCACAATTATCAGCATTCATAACAAAGAACTTTGAGTCTAAAGTTTAACCCAGAAAACAAATTGATTATAAAATTTGTTAGGCCAGACGCAGTGGCTCACACCTATAATCCCAACACTTCAGGAGGCCGAGGTGAGAAGATTGCCTGAGCCCATGGGTTCGAGATCAGCCTGGGCAACATGGCGAGACCTCGTCTCTACAATAAGTCAAGAAAAATTAAGCCAGGCTCGGTGGCTCAGCCTGTAATCTCGTGCTTTGGGAGGCTGAGGTGAGTGGATTGCCTGAGCCCGCGGGTTCGAGACCCGCCTGGGCAACTTGGTGAGACCTCATCTCTACAATAAATCAAAAATTAGCCGGCCTTGGTAGTGCACGCCTGTAGTTCCAACTACTTGGAAGGATGAGGCGGAAGGATCGCAGGAGCCCAGCAGGTCGAGGCTGCAGTGGCCGGGAGCGGCAACTGCACTCCAGTCTGGGTGACAGAGTGAGACTCCAACTCAAAAAAAAGAAAAAGAAAAATTAGCCAGGTGTGGTGACACATGCCTATAGTTCCAGCTACTTGGAAGGCTGAGGCGGAAGGATCACCTGATCCCAGCATGTTGAGGCTATGGTGGCCGTGAGCATGCCACTGCACTCCAGTCTGGGTGACAGAGTGAGATTTCAACTAAAAAAAAATTTTTTTTTATTGGCTAAATCACAGCAAAAGAAACAGGGTCTTGCTCTGTCACCCAGGCTGGAGTCCAGTGGCACAATCATAGCTCACTGCAGCCTCTAACTTCTGAACTCAAGGGATCCTTACACCTCGGTCTCCCAAGTAGCTGAGACTACAGACTCACATCACCATGCCCAGCTCATTTTTTAATTTTATGTAGAAAGGAAGGGGTCTCGCTAAGCTGCCCAGGCTGGTCTTTAACTTCTGACTTCAAGCAATCTCCTCACCCCAGCCTCCAAAAGCGCTTGGATTACAAGCATGAGCTAGTGCCTAAAGTCTTTTAATAGTCTTTAAATAAAGCTCAATATGCAAAATTTGACTCCAAAAAGTGATATCCACCTCCCAAAAAGTCACAATGATAGAATCGACAGTTCATAAAAATTGTACAAAACCAACCTGACTAATGCATCAAATGTTTACTGTAAAAAATCACATGAAAAAAATGTTCCTAATAAAAATGACTTCTATCAAATAAAAATGAAAATGAAAGTTGGGCACGGTGGCTCATGCCTATAATCCCAGCACTTTGAGGGGTGGAGGCGAGAGGATTGCCTGAGTCCAGGGGTTTGAAACCAGCCTGGGTAACTTAGCGAGACCAATAAGTCTCTATAGTAAATCAAAAAATTAGTCAGGCATGGTGGCATGGGTCTGTAGTTCCAGTTGCTTGGAAGTCTGAGGTGGAAGTTAGTTACTTGGAGGGCCTGAGTCCAGCAGGTCGAGGATGCAGTGGCCATGAGTGTGCCACTGCACTCCAGCCTGGGTGACAGAATGAGACTCTGATTCAGAAAAAAAAAAAAAATTGAAAAACATTTAGAAAGAATTTCGCTGCAGAAAAGTGATCCAAGAATTTAAGTGACCAAATGCAGTTTTTGATGGAAAAGTTTCTCCCAACAGAAATTTGTTGGGGTTTTTTTCCACTGTGCTTACAAAAATGGAATCAAAGTGTCCCCAGAATAAAATCTCTCTTTGTGTGAAAATTTTAGTGTGAGAAGAAGGGGGTCAAATGCCCTGTGAATCTTCCTTGTGTTTGTTTGTTTTTGTTTTTGTTTTTGAGTCAGTCTCACTATGTCACCCAGGCTAGAGTGCAGTGATGCATGCCCATGGCCATTGCAGCCTCAACCTGCTGGACTCAAGTGATCCTTCCGCTCAGCCTTCCAAACAGCTGGAACCACAGGCGCACGCCCAGCTAATTTTTTGATTTATTGTGGAGACGAGGTCTTGCCATGTTGCCCAAGCTGGTCTCAAACCCCTGGGCTCAGGCAATTCTCTCGCCTCCATCTCCCAGAGTGCTGGGATTACAGGCCTGAGTCACCACTCCCAGCTCCTTGTGTTTGATTTTATCCCCCAGACACCAGCCACTGATTATCTCCCAAGAAAGGCCTCAGAAACTCCCTGGTCATGACCTGTTTCTGGGAGGGTCCTGGACCCCACCCCGGACTGAACCACTGCAGACCACTCTGACTCCCACATTGCAGCTGCTCTTCTAGGACGAAAGGGCCCAAACTATTTTTTTTCTTCTTTTTTTGAAGCAGGGCTCACTCTATTGCCCAGGCTGGAGTGTAGTGGCACAATCAGGGCTCACTATAGCCTCCACTTCCTGAGCTCAGGCAATCTTTCCATCTCAGCCTCCTGAGTAGTTGGGACTACAGGCATGTGCCACCATGTCTGGCTAATTTTTTAAAATTATTTTTATTTGCTGTAGATGAAATCTCACTATGTTGTCCAGGCCGGTCTCTAACTCCTGGGCTCAAGCAATCCTCCTGCCTTGGTCTCCCAAAGTGCTGCAGTTTTTCTGTTCCTCAGAAGTTTTGGCTCACAACAACTATTCCTCCCTGAGGAAATCACTCTTGGGGAGAATGCCTGATAGCAGCAACAAATCCCAAGACTTTGGCCCTTGTGATGGCTCCTCAGTCTCCCACACTGAGAGACCAAGGGCAACCAGCTCAGAGATTGCCCCTTTCTGGTCGCTTGAGCCCTGTGGAGTCCTGACCTCTCACCTGCCCTCCTGACTTAATGTGTACCCCACATCCCATCACTAACCATGTCTGGTGGGTTCCACAGCTCCCTGCCATGCCCACCCAGGAATTAGAGGACACTGTTGATGAGATTCACTTCAACTTCAGACTCTGTAAGCCCAAAGTCACCTTCTGACTTTGCCAGAACTATGAACACCCAGCACAAACACTGGCTTTAAAGGTTAAAAAGCAAAGACTTTTTATTTAATAAAAAAAAAAGTGGGAGGCAGGGGGAGGGATGTATGGCAGTGGGAGAGGAGATATAATTTATTTGTGTGTGTATGTATTTATTTATTTAAGTCAGAATTTCACTCTGTTGCCCAGGCTGGAGTGCAGTGGCACAATCACAGCTCACCACAGCCTCAGTCTCCTGGGCTCAGGCAATCCTCCTGCCTCAGTCTCCCACATAGCTGGGATAACCACACTCAGCTTTTTTTTTTTTTTCTTGTAAAGATGAGGTCTTGCTATGTTGCCCAGACTGGTCTCAATCTCCTGGCTGCAAGCAATCTTCCCACTTCGGTTTCCCAAAGTGCTGAGACTACAGGTGTGAGCCACCACGCCCAGCTATTAGATTTATTTTTACCAGCCAAGCTTTTAGAAATATGTTCAGGGTCTTTTCTTAACAGTTTCAGAATGTTAATAGGTGCAGTACAGTTAGCAAGAGGGAGGGAGAGGCAGAAAGCGATGGACAGGGGCAGGGAGCATGCGTGGAAGTCAGCCAGTACTCTCAGGACCAGACGGAACTCTCTACTACAGGAATATTGAGATTTCAGACCTTAAAAAGTCCTAACATGCCCCACCCCGTGTCCAGCTCTTCAGTCCCCATTTGAACCTATGACGTCACCATCTCTTCTATGACGGAGTACTTCCCGGCCCTACCCGCTTCAGGGCCCACCCCTGCATCTTGGGGTAGAAAATTGTCAATTACTATGCTCAGTCTTGCCCGCTGTCAATCACTGTCCCTACATGTCTCGCTCCAACTTGAATGATCCCCACCCCTCCCTTCTCTGTTAAAATAGGGGCTCGCCGGGCTCGGTGGCTCAGCCTGTAATCCCGCGCCTTTGAGAGGCTGAGGTGAGTGGATTGCCTGAGCCCGCGGGCTCGAGACCCGCCTGGGCAACTTGGCGAGATCTCTACAATAAAAATAAAAAAAATCAGCCGGGCGTGGTGGCGCGCGCCTGTAATTCCGGCTACTCGGAAGGCTGAGGCGGAAGGATCGCCGGAGCCCAGCGGGTCGAGGCTGCGGTGGCTGGGAGCGGCAACTGCACTCCAGTCTGGGTGACAGAGTGAGACTCCAACTCAAAAATAAAAAATAAAATAAAATAGGGGCTCATTCATTCATTCATCTAACATTTATAAGCAGTTCCCAAGTGCAGGGTCCCAATGCTGGGGACCCGGGAGAGAACCGACCTAGGCTCTTGTATGCACCCTCCCCGGGGAGCTATCAGTCTGGGAGGGTGGGGGATGAGAGCGCGATCAGAGCTTTGATGGAAGAACACGCGGCACTATGAGCTTCAGAGAAGATACTTAACCTGGCCTAGACTAGGGTAGGGGACGGCTTGACTCTTCTATGTGCTCCTTTCAACCCCAGTCGCCCGTCCCCGCCATGAAGCGGGGCTCAGACAGGATGCGATTCCATCACCTTCCAGTTAGCCTTCAGGTTTTCGGCAACGCCCCTTCTCTGACCCAACCCAGGAGCCCCTCCCTTACTTGACCCCGCCCCATCCTTGCCCTAGGCCACGCCCCTCCGCTAGCCCCGCCCCTATTTCATTCAACCCAAGCCTCAAACCCCACCGCCCATGGCGCCTACCTCACGCCAGTCTCACATACCCATTGGCCAAAGAGTGACACTTCCCCGCCTTCCTTCTGTATCACTGGTTTCTTAGATGTCAATCTTCTTTATAGAGTCCCAACAGTTGCCAGGGCAGAGGTTTGAGGGACAGATAATAATGGACGTCTCAGGTTGTCTCGTTATTGGGCAGAAAGCCTGGCCCTGGGCGGGGCTTAGTGCCAAGTGCTTGGCCGCGTCTGCCTGGGGTTCCTCTGGGCCGCAGCTTTCCGTCAGAGACACACCCCTCCTTCCTCTTTATTGGCCTCATCAGATGTTGATCAACAGGATTCCTCATTTCGATAGGCAAAACTGCCCGTCCTTCAACACTTTCCTTATTTCAATTCGCTTCTCGAGTCAGAGGCGGCAACCTTCTGACGGTCGCCAGGGCCCGCCTCAAGGATTGGCCAAGGATTGGCCAGACGCTCCGTCACTCCTGGGCGGTGGGCGGAGCCAGGTGCCTGGGGGCGGTGAATTGGCCGACCGGGCCTCGGGGGCGGGGCAGCGGCTCCTGTCAGCGGGTGAAATGGCAGCGGCGGAGCCGGCGGCGGCCGCGGTCCCGGGGGGCGGCTGAGGGGGCCGGGCCGGGGCTGTGGGGCGAGCGGTGCGGCGGGGATCTGGCGGCGCGGCCCGGGACGACGAGGCTCCGCACGGCGATGGCGGCGTGCTCCGCGCAGGTAGGGCGGCGCGGGCCGGGCCTCCCGGGCGCCTGCTCAGGCCGGCGGCTCCGCGTTGCGGCCCGCGGGGACCGGGCAGGACGGCGACTCGGACAGTCTCGCCCCGGAACCCGCGCTGGGAGCCTCGGCGCTCCCAGCCCCGGACCCTCGGGCCCTGACCCCCGCCCACCTTCATTCCCGATCCCTCCGGACCCTCCGTGGGAGCCCCTGCAGGACACCCCCTCCCCCACTGCGTGCCCTCCCCGTGAGGACCCTGCAGGCCCAGGACCCCCGCCCACTCTTTCCACTGACCTTCAAGACCCTTCCCTGTGAGCCCTTCAGGGATCCCCATCCCCCACTCCGCAGATCAGCTGCCCATATGCCGGCCCCCCCGCCCCCGCGGGCCGCCCCCGCGGGGCGGGGGCGGGCGGGGCCCGGCCCGCGGCCCCACCCGGGGGCCCCCGCGCCCCCCCCCGCC
>CAUYQG010198692.1:0-25181 GCA_963574415.1 Tarsius wallacei | reverse complement strand
CCCACCCACCGTTTGCAAACCCCGCTTTTGTCACCCGCGGTTCACCCCCGTACCCTGGGGACATCCCCAAACGCTTCCCCGCCCGACACCTTTCCGCCAGAGAATTCCCCGTCTGGGGGGGGGGGGCATTCTAAACAGCAAGCTGGAGAATCTTGGTTTTGGAGCAAGGGATAATTATCTAAAATCTGTTGGAAGAGATCATTGTTTCCAAACTCTAGCCTCTTCGGAAAGACTACTTGGCACATGTCACTTGCAAGGGCAAATATTCTGAGTGGTCAATAGTCTATACATCTCCTGGTGGTGACAGTGTCTTTTGTGTTTAACAGCTTCCTTTGAAATCGGTGTAAGATTCAGAGCTAGGTGAGGTACAAAGCACAACTTTCAAAAAGGAAGCTCCTTGTAATTCGCATTTTAAAAGTTGTTTCAGTTTGAATTGGGGCCCTGGCAACTTCATAGTACCGGAGGGGGGTGCTATGTCCTTGCCCTCAAGAAGCTGCAAACTCTCCCAGAACCAGGGCACTGGGCAGAGCGTGTGTTTGAGGTTCATTGTTGTACTTTGCGTTCATGAGAGAAGAGCACACCGGCCTGGGAGCACAGAGAGTGGGCCCTGAGCAGATGAGGTGGCGTCTGACCTGGGTCAGCAAGGTCTCGATGGGCAAATCTCAAGTGACTCTCTCTTGCAAGACTTTCTCTGTCTCACATGTTCACCCACCCCTCATTTCTACCCGTTCTGTTTTCTCCTGAGCACTGGAAATGTTCTCATATTCCCTATCTCTGTGTTTGTCCTGTTTCTCCCTTGACACATAGGGCGGTGAGGCTCGTAAGAGCAGGACATTGTTGGCCTTGGTCACCGCTCCGTCTGCAGCGCTCAGAGCAGGAGCAGACTCTCACTGAGGAGAGACGGAGGGACGGTGAGGGAAGGACGGGTCAGAAGGCTGACGGGGGACAACACAGAAACCAGACCCTGCAGGGCTTCATGGACACGGATGATGGCTGGGGCTAGGCTATGGGGTGCATTAAAACACAGGACGGGCACTGATTGTGACCCATCACGGAAGAACTTAGTGAGGGCCCCAGAAAGCTATGGCCAGTTCTGGAGGAGGAAGTTGAAGAACGCCAACTCTCCGATGTCTTTGTAAGATGCATGTCCGTCCCGACAACCCGGGAGAAAGCCTTCCTGGAGAATGGCACCCTCTACAGCACACGCCCATCTGTGGACGCAGTGGTGTGGCACGGTCCCCAGGCCCTCCTTGCAGGCTTTTCAACGGGCTAGAAGACATTTTTCTATTTTTATTATTATGGATGTGTAAGTGGGTAACAATCTCTAGATCCATAGCGAAAGCCTGAGCGTTGGTGCACACAGAGCTGCAGGGACTCGAGTTGGGACAGAGTGATCTCTGGGCGAGTGAGGATTTGTTATCAACAAAAGATTTTGTTTAAATATAAATAGAAAACAAGGACAATAGGCTGCCATGTTCCCACATGTATTGAACTGCTCCCACAATGAGAATTTCACACAGTCCCGAGAATACTATTCATCAGAGTGGCTCCCAGGTACCGGGATGACCCAGAAGCCTTCAACGTGTTGATGGATCACTCTCGCTAGCAGCTCACCAGGATTACACAGCCCCTCCAAAGTCAACAGCCCGGGAGAAAACGATAAGGCCTCTGAACAAAGGCTGGAATGTGAGTCTAGCAACTGCCTCACGTTGCAGTAAATACATCGATTAATATTCATAAAAGGCCAGCGGCGTGCCCTGGTAAGCGTACACAGAGAACTGACAAGTCACCCCTTTCGCCCCGGAGTCGTCCTGGCTACTCTTGGCATTGAGAGGAGCCTGGGTGGGGCCCTACCGTCTCCTAACTGCATTTTGAGCTCTTGAGACGATGATCACGGTGGTGGTTGTGCACCATAGATGCAGACTGGGGACATCCGTCTCCACGTTCGCCCACCAGCCCAGGCAGAGTCGGTGTGTTTCGAGCCTCCCAGTTGCATCAGAAGGAGGTTCTTCCTGTTTCTACCTGCCTGGGACTTCCAGGCTGTGTCCTTTTTGAAGTGGCAGAATGGGGAATTTGCTGGAGGAGCTGGAGCACCCTGCCCAAGAGACAGGGAGGGAGAGGGGTTAGTCCCCCGGCTCCTGTCCCTGTGCGTTGGGCTGAAATCCTGGGAGAGGTTTCCGTTCCCATGGTCCGATCTGCCAGTGATGCCTCTTTCGGATCCAAACCCTCCTCCTGCGTCCCTGAGCCCAGGCTGCTCCCTGTTCCTCACGGGAGCTCTGCAGGGACTACCATGGGCACTGTCAGTGGCCACACTGGTCTTTACCTCTGGTTTCAGCAAGTGTTTGTGGAGAGATTTATTAACAGGGGCGTGGTGGAGAGTGGATAGTCCATGAACCATTTCATTGCCTTTTGTTATCCAAGTGCAGGTTGCTTTGAGAGATACTGGCCTTTCAGGTCTGTCCCTGAAGACCTGGGGGAGTGAGAGCCTTCCTTATAAGAATAATAACTCTTGGCGTGTGTGTATTCCTCTAAAGTTCACAAAAGATGCTCAAGGGCATGATTTATTCTGATTCTTCATACAAATTGGTGTCATGAGTATTTGAAAAACCAGTGTTGGCTTACAGAATATAGCTGTGAGTCACATGGTAATTTTAAACTCTGGTAGTCACATTAAAGCAGCAAAACAAAACAGGCAAAATTCAATATGTTTTATTTCACACAGCATATCTAAAATTATATCATTTCAGTATGTAAATCAACATATGAAGATTATCAACTAGATATTTTATGGTTTTTTTGGATCAAGCCAAATCTGATGAATAATTTTAAACTTAAAGCACACCTCAGTTTGGACTGGCCTAATTTCAGGGACTCAGCTGTCACCTGTGACCACCAGCCACCATATTTGGCAGCATTGAAGACAGATGAAGAAACTGAGGCTCAAGTCCACTAAGGGACTTTGCTGGGGTCATATAACCATCAGGTGAACTTGAACCCAGTGTGGTCTCTTGGTTTGAACTGGAATTGGCTTGGCTGTATGGTTTTCAGATGACCTGAATTTCTTGGGATGTTGTGAGTTGAGACTGCAGACCAGAAGGCTGGAGATGTTATGAGAAATGACTGTCACATTAAGGAAGGAGTCTTTATATGAGTTGTAGAACGGTCATACAATTTGCGTTTTTAAAATAAGCTCATGTGGAACTTGGAGGCACACCTGGTTTGGGGATGGCTTCTGTGTTTCTGAACTCCTTGGGCTTATTGCAGCTTTCTTCCATTCTTATATTTATCAACTGATTTAACAAATGTGTATTGAGCATTTGTTCTGTGGCAGACTCTCTGCTCGGTGCTGCAAAGGCAGCAGAGAAGGAAGTAGTCCCTGTCCTCGTGGATGTGCGTTTGACAGCCATGGGGTCGGCCACGTCACAGCAATGCTGTACTGAATGCTGGTGGAAGCAGTCAAGTATTGGATGTTGAATTACTATTCTTCCTCTTTTTTGTGTGTGTGCTTGTTGGAGTCTCACTGTTGCCCAGGCTGGAAGGCAGTGGCACACTCACGGCCTCCTCAGCATCGACCTGCTGGGCTCTGGTGATCCTTCCACTACAGCCTTTTAAATAGCCGGAACGACAGGCAGGCCCTACCATGGCTAATTTTTTTGATTTATGGTAGAGATGAGGTCTTGCCAAGTCACCCAGGCTGGTCTCGAACCCGCGGGCTCAGGTAATCCACTCGCCTCGGCCTCCCAAAGTGCTGGGATGACAGGCTGAGCCACCGAGCCTGGCCAGCACAGCTCTTAAGAAAGGACATAAATGTGGGCTATCCATGTGGAGACTTTTTGTTTGTTTATTTTTATTTTCTTCTTGAACAAATATATTTGAAGAGGCTTCACCGTGAGGAGAATGCGGCACAAATGCTGGACTGACTGCACTTGGCTAAGTTGACCTGTCAGGCCTTGAGTGTCTGGAGAGTGTCTGTGCATGTGTGTGCACATATGCAAGCATGGGTGTGTCTCTTTGCATGTGCAAGTGTGTGTTTCTCTGTGAGTGTATGTACAAGTGTGTGTTTGTGTGTATTTCTGTGTGCACATGTATAAGTGTGTGTGCATGTACAAATGTGTGCCCTTGTGTGTGCATGCATGTACAAGCATGTGTCTCTCCATGTGTGCATGTACTACCTTGTGTGTCTGTTGTGTGTGCATGCATGTACAAGTGTGTGTCTCTGGGTGTGCCTGCATATGCGTGTGTGTCTCTCTATGTGTGCATGTACATGCGTGTGTCTGTGTGTGTTTTGTGTGTGCATGTACAAGCATGTGCATGTCTTTCTGTTGTGCGCATGAATGTACAAGAGTGTGTGTGTCTGTATGTGTGTAACTCTCTGTGTGCACATACAAGCATGTATGTGTGTCTGTGTGTGTGCATGTACAAGTGGGTGTGTGCGCACACATGCACTAGTGTGTCTGTGTGTACAAGTGTATGCTTGTGTCTCTATGTGCATGTATAAGCGTGTCTGTGTCTGTGTGTATACACAAGCATGTGTGTGTGTCTGTGTATATATGCGTGTGTGTGTGTATGTGTGTGTGTGTGTGTGTGTGTGTACTAGCATGTGTTAATTCAGTAGGCGCCATTCCTTCTCCAGTGGGGCATTCCTACTGTGTCCTTCAATAGACTAAGGACACAGCATGAGTGATGCTGTTCCAATGTTCATGTTAGAACTCCCCAAATCAGAGAAGGGGCAAGAGGTCCACGCACTGCTTCCAGCATAGCTGGCTTGCCTTGGCTGGTGTTCCCGAGTCAGCAGAATCACACTGAACTCTTGCCAGGAGGTGGACACCCTGCTGAACCCTGGAGTTCTGCAGTGACCAGGTACCCGGACTCCCCGTCCTCACTGCCTCCCGGGCTGGTGGAATCTGGGTGCTTTGATGGCCACTTGAATTTGGCATGTTCCGATGGCACGATAGCTCTGTGACCCGCCAAGTACTTATGCAGTGTTGTAGTTGGTGTTGCTTATTTGCTCATCGTTTTGTGTGTATTTTTGACTCTACACATTCAATGCTGTTCCTTGGAAGAATTTGCAGTGTATTTCTTTTCCACCTGTAAGAAAACAAATCTGCTCTGCTGGCTTCTCTTCAGCCAAGCGTTTTCATTTGACTCTAAACTTTGAAGGAAAATGCAGCTATGCCTCCCGGTTTGAGATGCTGCAGAGTTCCAGTAGGGTGAATTTTAAAATTCGTAAGTCCTTTGTACTATGCAAATTAGTGACCTGTGACCTTTTTTCCAGGTGACTTATTTTGACTCAACTATGTCCAAATAAATGTGTTTATTTAGGGGAGTTCAGTGCTGCCCAAACCTGACATGCTAAGCATCTCCTATGGCTCAGAATATGTGCCCGAGACGTGGACCACCCTCTGTTTTTTCATTATGTCAAATAATAGAAAGTGGAAGTCATGCTAATCCTTTCTTCTGTGTCTGCCATACCTCTGCAAATATGATAAATTCAATCCAATTAAAAGTCATTACCTCTCTGAGGCTTAGCCGCCGTCTGCGGCCCTTTGTTTCACGCCCTCTCGATTATCTGCCTTTATCACAGGTGGAATTTCCAGCTGTCTTCCACTTACTTTCCTCTTCCATAAAGGAATGCCACTGCTAGTGCCGAGCACTGCCCTCATTTTCGGCACCCTTCACCGGCTCTGTTGAGGCAACTTTACGCCACACAAGGGACATCTTCTTGGGCATGTGTCCTGTTCCCAAAAAGATGGTGCGTCCTTTGGAATCAGTGACTTCACTTTCCTTTCCTCTGTGAACTTCCATGGTGCTTGGCATGCAGAAATCTTGTCGACCCAATGGTTGGTGTTCTGCGGCGCATGCTGGATCATAGTTGCTAAGATTTCACAGTAGGGATGAGTATTAAAAAGTTGAGTGGGGTAGACTATTCATACAACAATAGCAGCAAAACCAACAAAGCAACAGCAGCAGAAGCCTGTGGAATTACTGTGTGTCCTGTAGCCTTTAGATATCTCTCTGCCTCCAGTAGGTTACAAGACATCATATTTTTTTTTTTTGAGTCAGGGTCTCACTTTGTTACCCAGGCTGGAGTGCATTGGCACCGTCATGGCTCACCACAGACTCGACCTCCTGGGCTAAGGCAATCCTCCCACCTTAGCCTCCCAAGTCACGGGGACTACAGGTGTGCCATAATGTCTGATTGATTTTTTTGCCTTTTTGTAGAGACGTAGTCTCACCATGTTGCCCAGGTGAGTCTGGAACTCTTGGGCTCAAGCAACCCTCCAGCCTTGGCCTCCCAAAGTGCTGGAATTACAGGTGTGAGCTACTGCGCTTGGCGTATCATATACTTTGGATAGAATTATAACAGTTCTGATTTCTCCTCCTGAGCAGTCGTGGTTCACATAGGTGGACATATATTCTTAAAAATATATTTAAGTCAGCAAGCGTCCTAGATGTTCAGATGCATAAATTGATAAAGTTTTGGATTTTTTTAGCTCTGAGATTCTACAATGCTATGGAAAATAGATATTTCCATGGATTATCCTGAGGTTTAAGCAATATGATGTCCTATGATTCTATTTAACTTAATACACATAGCTAATAACCTCATAGAACAAGCAGTTTGCTAGGGAAGATCTATCAGAGTAAATCCACAGAATGATCCGCAAAAGCCCAAAACAAAATCAGTGAGATTATGTTTATTCTGGAGTCTAAAACCTAGATCCAAGTAAGAGAGTCATGTTGTATGATACTGATATAAATGGGCAACAAAGTGGCTCATGCATGTACCACTAAAATGAAGGTACACATATGAGCTTCGGGCATTGCTTTTTACAGAGCACCCTGGTGAATAAGTAGTTCCCTTTCTCAAGATCTGTAGCCCCAGCTCCCAAAACTGATTTTGCCACTTTGGCTTTTGGATAGATTGCTTTGACTACTGAGGTGTCCGTGGCTATCATTTGGGAATATGACCACCATCTGGTGGGTAGGGACGACACGGGAGGCAGTGGGACCGCCGTGCCAGCAGCTCTCGTCTAGACAGGTGCTGCGGCAGGTGCCAGGTTGCTCAGCCAGCCTTCCTCTGAGTACATAACCATGCCGAGGGCCACCAGGACCCTCTGGTCTGTTGGAGCAACTTTCAATTCCAGCCGCATGATGAACATTGGGGTCTGGGCCATCTGCAGGCTGGTGGGAGTTTCTTGGGCATCCCAGCCTTCCCAGCTGATCCATGTGGAAATCGCTGTTCTATGTTGGTCTCATTGCAGTGAATTCCAACAGGAGGAAATGCATATTTACAGTCATGTGCCAGAAACGCTCCACCTCCCCCTGCAGTTCCCTCCTCGTGTCTTTTGTCATGCAAATGTGGGCGCCCCACGTTGGCCCCATTTGTTATGAGTTACTTAGAAGCTGCAGTGAGAGTAAATAGCCCCCCTTCCCAAACAGTTTGGTCCTTTTTTTACTGTGATGAGCTTGGCGACACTCATTCACATGAACGGCAGTCATCAAAATGAGAGGTTTATTTTTCAAACATTTAGTAAACCTAGTTCTTAGTCAACCCAAGGATGGGGCATGGCCGGTTGCAGAGTTCCTTCTGCTTGTCTCTTTCAACACTCATCAATCTTCTAAGTTCATCCTGGGCCTTATTTTGTCACTTTGTCACGTGCTTGTTACTGTCTCTGGCTTCCCTGCGCAACACGGAGTTATCGGAGGGCAGAAACAACATCTTGTGCAAGTCTGTATCTGTTTTTAGCAACTGGTACAGCTCCAGGCACCACGTGGCGTCAAATGAGTGTTTTGGGTAAATGAATGGGTCTGGGCAGTAGCATTCCGGGCACAGACTATCACCTCAATCATCAGATTCCTCTTTTTTTTTTGAGATGGAGTCTCACTCCGTCACCCAGGCTGGAGTGCAGTGGCACACTGCTCATGGCCACTGCAGCCTTGACCCACTAGGCTCCAACGATCCTTCTGCCTCAGCCTTCCAAGTAGCCAGAATTATAGATGTGCACTACCACACCCGCCTATTGCTCATTTTCAGATGGAACCTGATTTTTGATTTATTGTAGAGACAGGGTCTTGCCAAGTTGCCTGGGTGGGACTTGAACCCGTGGACTCAGGCAGTCCTCTCACCTCGGCCTCCCAAAGTGCTGGGATGACAGGCTTGAGCCACCGCACCCAGTCAGATTCCTCTTTTAGTGCTAGAAGAGGATTGAAATCAGGGCACTTTCGTTGTCTGTTTGCAGAATTTCAGTTAGTATATGCAGTGGAAGGGTTCACCCTGGTAAAGTCTGGGACATCTGTTTAAACCTTCACTTTTCATAGCATGGAGCCCACCGAAGATTTTGAAAGTCAAATGTATATTTATTCCACGGAGGAAACTTTATCCGCCAGTGCAGAAGTTTACTGGCACTGGCTGGTGTTATAATGGGTAGTTTAAATCCTGCTAACTGCAAATAATTTTTCAACAGTGTTTATGATTGTGGTGGAGTTTAGTGAGGCAGAGGTACAGATAACATAAATATTTCCACAAAAGCCGATTGTACCGGAGCCATAAATAAATTAGACCCAGTTTGTAAATAAATTTAGTTTTTGCCAGCAAACATTTATAACCTTTTCTTGCTGCAAACGATAGTAATTTATACAGAAGAGGTCCGGAACGCCTTTCTTAAAAAGTCAGTCCTCGGTAGGAGGCAGAACCGGTGCCCATCAAGCGTCTTGGGCTGCGAGACTCGGTCAGACATGAAGGACGCTGCACAGGCCGCCTGTGTTCCTAGCTGCTGTCAGCATTGGCGGTGACAGTGTCCAGAGACTGTGCCTAACTCGAGAATCTATGCAGTTGTCATAGTATTCCGTTCCTTTAAATACCTAGCTCATGTTACCAAGTTGAAATGATCCCCTCTCGAATCATAAGTGCTATCTGACATATGTATACACAGGCGTGGGGCACATCTGTTCATATTTTTCTGCAAACATTTTTGGATCAAAACGTATAATGTTTTCTTATATTAAAAGAAAACAACTAAAAGGCTTCCTTGGTGTTTCTCAACAGCATTCTCTCCGTCTCTGTGGCTTTTGAATGACTTTGCATTTAATACAACATGGTGTCGGGAAACTCAATAGGGGGTTCTGCACAGTTTATAAGAGGGGCAGAAAATCACCCTCTTGAGCACCATTTAACTGAGTTCCCAGGGAAGATGCTGCATTTGCAGTGGGGTAGAGCTAGAATTAGCCAAATCCAGGAGCTTCTCAGGGAGAGTCACTTTAAGATCAGAAGTTATGCGTGTCGTTTGGCTACTGAGCCTGGTGACAACAAGGCCTATTGCTCATTTTCAGATGGAACCTGATTTTGAGAGTCTGACACCATGCCATCCTTCTGGGCATTCTCTGCTTCTTATCCCACTAGGAGTGTGGCAAAGCTGGTATTCTAGTACTTTCCACATTCCTTTCTGCTGGCAAAGCCACGGCTGCAACTTCCTTTCCGGCCAGACACGCACAGCTCTTTTCTTCTCTGCAGGTAGGCCTCCCTGACTCTGAGAGTCCCTCTGTCCTGAGCTGTCAGGAAGGACTGCTCATGCCGGCTGTGTGTGTGTGTGGGTCTGAGCACATACGCGCATGGGTTTTCCAGTCGGGAACGTCCGCACACATGGCCGAGTGTGTGTGTGAGTCTGAGCACACATATGCATGGTTTCTCCCAGTCAGGAAGGTCTGCACACACCAGCTGTGTGTGTGTGTGTGTGTGTGTGTGTGTGTGTCTGTGTATGTATGGGTCTGAGCACACGTGTGCACAGTTTCTTCCAGGCAGGAAGAAGAGTCAGGAATGTGTGTATGAATCTAAGCACATATGCCCAGTCAGGAAGGGCCGTACATACCAGCCGTGTGATGGTGACAGGTCTGAGCACATATGTGCACAGCTTCTCCCAGTCGAAAGGTCTGCACACACCGGTTGTGTGTGTGGACGGGCCTGGTCACGTGTGCGTGCGGTTTCTTCCACTGGCCTGCCTGCCTTTGTCGACGCACGGCAGGAGGCAGAGCTCCAGTCTCGTTTACCTTCTGATCTTCCTTGTTGTTTGGGGGCTGTTTTGAGTCTTTTTACCCAGAATGCACACGAATTCGGTCTCTTTGCTGCAGAAGGTGCTTCCCTCCCCTCCCTTTGGCCAGTCGCTCCCAAGGACTGGTCTCTCCTTTGGAGGCAAGAAGGTGCTCTGCCAAGAGCCACCAAGCCACACTTAGGCGATTATAATAAACAAGTCAGGCTCTCCTTCCACTGGCAGAGCAGGGGGAAGTGGGCTGCGGTCAGAGGGATCCCTATGGCCCCTCTGCGAGCAAGGGCACGTTTGTGCCCTTCCCGGCTCTGCCCACCTTTAAACACATTTTGGAAAAGAAAGTAGATCCGGTCACTCTCCAGCCTGGGAAGGGCTGCAGCTTTCTTCGGAAACCACCACCAACAACATAAACAAGTCAGAGGGAGTAAACCACACGCCCTGCCCATACACCCACACACACAAACCCCCCCCACACACACATACACTGCAGCACTCACCAGGGGGCAGCCTACTTAGCGCGAGGAAAACAGCCTTGTTTTATAAGCTCTGCCGGGAGTTAGTGTGGTCCAGTCCACGGTGAGTGCAGGGTCAGGCCAAGTATGGGACAGGGTGCGTGTCGGGAGGGGCTGACCCATTCTCAAAGCATCTTCCCAGGAAACGTGCTTTATAAGCGCTGGGCGCGCCCGGTGTTGGCCATCCTTTGGTTTTCATTAGGAGAACTGAGGTTGCTGGCATCGTCGGCCCTGGGGGTGAACTTGTCCAAAGCGCTTATTTTATGGGTTGGGAAACAGGGCCCCACACCGCCTCGCCCCTCTCCAGCCTGCCTCTCAGGCCTGCTCCAGGACTCTGCACGTACGGACAAGCCCAAACTCCATGCCAGGCCTCGTGCCCCTCCTGCTCTCCCCAGATGCCAGGGCCCTCCGACAGCCTCTGTCGTGGCCCCTGGGGGAGTCGTAAAATGTCCCCGATACCTTCCTGATGCTGATACACTTCCGCCCCTGACAATGGCTGGTCCTCAACGAATGTGTCCAGCCCTAAACTAATGTGTTCCGTCATCAGCGAATTCCTGCCTGTGATAGTCTTTTCTTAAATACCTGTTTAAACAGTAATTTAGATAAGAGTGTCCCATTTGTGTGCAGCAGGAAATGCCTGCCTTCTTTTAGATACGCTGGCAAATAATGACTGGAGATACGGCTTGAATACCGAGGGGCAGCGCCCTGGCCGTTTCAGGCCGCTGAGGAGTCACCACCCTGTCTGCTGCCACAGGCGTTTGGGACGGCTCTGCCTCAGTCTAAACGAATCTGAAGGAAAAACACTTTGGGGATATAAAAAGCTTAGGAGGAAAGCCATCGGGTCGGAGGTTGCCAGGAGTCTCTTAAAAATTTGTACGGCTCAAAGAGAGTTGAGGCACATGGTTGCAATGTACGAGAAACACTATTTGACATGCGACGAGGCTGCTCCTACCTGGTTGCCCTATGGGGATTGGTGATGGAGGCTCCCTAACCACGGAGCGAGCCAAACATTAACCAGGTCGTGTTTTCCGGCAGAACGCTCATGCCTCAATCTGGGCTGTTTCAGGTTCTGCAGCTAGATACCAAACGGCTTTACTGGGACCTCAGCTCTGTCTTTTCTAGCCATTTCTTTCCATTACCGTTGGGAAAAAAGCTTGGTTCCATCTCTGAAGAGAAGCTCTCACAAGTGGCCAGGCCCATTTTATGAGCCCTTAGGAGCCACCAGCCAAAGTCCCAAACCACCTGTGAAATTCCCAGGAGAGTGGAAAATCCCTCCACCAGACTGGGGAGCCCCAGGACGCGCGGGGGTTCTGCCACAATGCCACGGGAAAGACAGATGTGAGCCCACGACTTAGTCCCTTTCATTCCCTTCCTGTGGCATTCTCGGCCACCTCCCGTGCCAGCACGCCTCCCAGCACGCTTCCACTCTGGGTCTTTCCGACAGCCCACTGATGGAATGTTTTTAGGAAACGCCGGGGGAAAGTTCCACAAGGAAGCAATGGAATTGCACGGTACAGGGAAGTAGCAAATACTGGAGGTGCAAGGAAGCTTAGAAGATCGTTAAAAAAAATTCCATGTGCCAAGCTGCGTTGCCTAGAGTGTTGCCCCAGCAGAATGGCCTCTGGAGACATGGGTTCCCAGATGCGGGCCTGTGTGAGTCTGTTTCCTCTGGCCTTGCTGGGGCAGGATACACCAAGACCTGGCCACCGATGCTCACGCCCCATTTGTGAGCCGGGTCCTTCTCAGCTCGTCCAGGTTGTTGTCTGGAAGGTCACCTTCCCTGCTTCTTCGAGTGTCCTTCCTTCTTCCCGTTGGGATCTTACATGTCCTTGTCTCAGGCCCTTCTTCCAGGAGCACCTGTGTGTGGCTCCTGCCTCCCTGTGGGTTCTGAGCATCTGGATCCCAGGCTCTATCCTCTCCTCTGAGCTCAGCTGTGCTGTGGGCCGCTGTGGATGTAGCGTGGCTGACTCAGAAGTCTCGGCTTGCTCACAAACGCGGCCCTGGGGCCGCTTGGGACTGTCCAGCCTGGCAAAAAAAGTGGGTCCGGCTTTGATTTGGGAGGAAATTGATGTCTTCCCTCCTCCCTGCCCATGTCAGCCAGCGTCGGCTCAGGGGTCCTTGGCGGGCTCTGGGGCTTGACCAGTCCTGCTGCCCCCCAGAGCCAGGCACATCTTCACTGCCGGTCATGCGCAGCCCTCCACTGGCTCTTGAGCTGGCTGGGAGCCCTGGTGCCGGGGCCACCCTCTTCTTCGGTCGCAATTAACCTTTACTCAGAGCTTCCTTTGAAGTGCGCGTATGTTTTTATTACAAAACTGCAGCGAGGGACATAATGGGGGGAAATGTCTCCATTCTGAGTTACCTAATCTGTTCAATTCCCCCGCCGAGGTGCTCTGGGCAGTTGTTCTGACAGCTGTGATCTCAGCCCTTCTGCCTGGGATCTCCAAGCATGCTTTTGTTGCCGCCTGTTTGTAAGGTCAGGGAGCTATTATACACACTCCGTAAACACGGCACAGATGCGCACAGACGTGCATAGTGTGTTCACATGTGTCCAACTGAGCATGCACATGCATTTCTTGATGAATAATGGCAGAGATCAACCTTACCTTACAGTCAGACTGTGTCTATCCGCTCTTAATGCTAAACGCCAACCCCTTATTCTGCTGGTGAATATTTTCATCAATGAGCTAATGTGTCAAGCAGAGGAAAAAGCACTGAATGTCCACCACCAATGATAACTGGCCTCATGATGTGAGCATTAGCAGCTGTGAACCGTGCACCCCAAGGCTATGATGGCATCTGCCCAGAGGCTCTGCAGTTCAACTAGGCAGAGAGGCCAACAGAAACAAATGGTGAGTTGCATAAAACCCACAGAAAGAGAAGGCATTTTAGGCCAGCCTTGCAAATAAGGACCAAAGAATTACGAGTGAAATGGCATTTTTTTCTAGCCTGCCGTTCACAGGAGCTCAAATAAATGAAATCATTTTTCTCTGCTTTTCACTCAGCAGTAAATCATTCACTGGTGATCCAAGGCTGGTAAAAAAGCAGCTATGAAATGCAAAGAAAATACAGGAGAATATTTTTCCCCCCTCAGGATGGGTAAGGACTTTCTAAAAAAATGTAAAGATCACAAAAGAAAAATAGACTTAGTTTCCATAAAAGTTAAAAAACCCCCAAACATTAAAATACCAAATGGTACATTATCTACTGGGAAAATTAACAAAAACTAGATCAAAGGGATAATTTCTTTATCATTACTAAGACAGACATAAAAGCCTGATGGAAAGTGGTGAAAACAATGAGCAATTTGCAGAAAAGGAATATGAATGACACATACGAAGATTTAGTCTCCATAATCAACTGAAATGTCAATTAAAGCAATACTAGATATATAATTTCCCCCATTGTATTAATAAAGATTAAAAAAAAGACAGAATAACAAATGCCAGTGCAATTGGTAGATGTATAAATGGGTAGACACTTTCTGAAATGCAATCATCTGTCAATACTCACTGAGTTTTCTTATAGGAATCTAACCTGAGGAATTGAAGTGATTGAAAATAAGAGTTGATATTAAAGGATGTTTATTTCAGTAATATTTATGGCATCAGAAAGTTGGAAACCACATAAATACTATGCAAATAGTCCGCTCTTTGTGGATTTTTATAATTAAATATTATGTAGCAATTAAATATAGTTTTAGAGAATCGTAAAATATATGTAAGGAAATGTTTATAATAAATTATAGTTAAGTGAAAAGGCTAAAAACCGAACTATCCACACAGTATGGCAACAATTTTGATAAAAACAAACTTTAAAACACATCTTTTTTTTTTGAGTCGGAGTCTCACTCTGTCACCCAGGCTGGAGGGCAGTGGCCACTCCTGGCCACCGCAGCCTCGACCTGCTGGGCTCCGGCGATCCTTCCGCCTCAGCCTTCTAAGTAGCTGAAATTACAGGTGCATGCTACCACGACCGGCTAATTTTTGATTTATTGTAGAGATGCGGTCTTGTCAAGTTGCCCAGGAGGGTCTCGAACCCACGGGCTCTGGCAATCCACTCACCTCGGCCTCCCAAAGCACGGGATTACAGGCTGAGCCACCGAGCCGGCTTAAAACACATCTTTAAAGAAAGAAAGACCAGTTGCCTGAGAGTCAGAGGGAGGAATGGGGTGGGCCAGGCTGGTCCTGGCTGACCTTGGGACTGACCTTGGATGGCTGGTGTGGCATTCACGTCATTTTCTTGCTGAATTGCTTTGAGGGTCAAAATGAGAAGACACAGTTATATCCATGGACGTTGTCGTTATCGCTATTGTTTCTGCAGTCTCCTCTCCTCTGTGGACTCTGCCGTCTTTTCAAGATGGACCTCCAGTGGAAACCTCTTGGGGTTGTTCAGAGAGCCTTGGGGGTAAACACTCTCGAATTCGAGTGCAGGCGTTGGTTGGCCGGGTCTCTCAGGGTGTTGGGACGCTCAGCGTTTGGACGGGGGAGGTGGATTTCCAGGGTGTCTCCTGGGTCACTTGCCTTTTCCAACAGTGCCGGTCTCTCATCCTCACACCATGGGCGATGTGCCGGGAGACCGTGCAGCAGATTTGGGCCGCAGGCAGCTGGGTGCAGGGCCTGCAGGGCTGTTGTGCGCTCTGTGGGATCGCTGATGGCCCAGCCCTCTACCCAATGCTCACGTGCCTGTGTCGATGCATCCATCTGCCCTTGGCACGGCTGAGAAGCACTTTCATTGACGGTAGTCATCACTGAGGGACGATCTGTCAATCTCCCCTCAATAGCGGAGATTTCACGGAGATAGATAATTGAGCAAGTTTATCATCCAGACGAAATGTTTTAGCAGCCTTTTGGATAGTTCTTGAGTAACGTCCTTGGAGGCCTGCGTTTATTTGGGGTTATGCATATATTCACAGTGGCGTGGTGATAAACTGCATTTGCTGTTGAAATTTTATAATGCCAGATTGCATTGAAATATTGCTGCATGTTTGGATATGCAAAACTCAGCAGTTTTATATTTTCATTTTTGTCACCACAGCCCTTTTTATGTTTAATTCCGATGATACTAGATTCTGAGCAAATCTAGAAAGCAAATCTCCTGGGCTTACATATACATTTAATGCTTATGGGCGGATGAACAGGACCGGAAGTCACTGCCTGGGATATGCTTGACCTCTTGAAGCTCTGTAGGGCGGGTTTGAGATCTTTGCCATCATAAGCAGAATTGCATTCAGGCGGTACATTCAAATTCTTCTGTGCAGTAGCCTGGGCACACGTGTGTATTTTGTCTCCACAGGGACTGAAATCTAAATGAACTCGCCGAGATTATTTTGGGGGAGAGTTTGTGGTCACGCGGCGGTCCTGGAGTCAGCTGTGTGGGTGGGAGGCATAGATGGGCTTGTCTCTAGCCTTCCTTAAAGGTTTGAGATCACTTTGAGGGAACCAACGGTACGACTGATTTGCTCTGAGGAAACAGGGGCAATTTTACTGACTTTAAGAGATAATTACTGGAGAAATATTGTTCTGTTTATTTGGGTGCCTTTTGGTTTCCTACTGCTTAAATGGACTAGTTTATAGATTACACAGTGTTTTCCGACTTACAGCATTTCTTGAGAAAAAGCAAAATTCTCACAATGGGAGGGAAACCTCTTTGCAGATTTGTAAATAGCTTTGCATTTGCAGCAGTTGAATGTTACAGCTCTGGAGAGAGGTTTTTGTATGTTTTTAGCTGTACCAATACCATCTGTAAACTTTTGAATATCAGGTTGAAGTGCAAAGCTTCCCTGAAGGATAAAATTCGATGGACTCGATCAAGCCTGTTTGAATCTCGAAGTATATTTCTCTGATAACATTTCTTTGAGGGCACTGCCAAAATTGTTTATTTTGATGTTGGGTTTGGAGAAAAGTTTATAATCCATCGTGTTCTATTTCTCTGTGCTTAAAGGTGTTTTTCAGGATTAAAATCTTCCTGTTTGGTTTAAAAAAATATTGATTAGTTTCCATAAAACTATATGTTAGGTTAATTATATATTTATCATGGGGTTCACTGAATACCTGTATGCAGATCACTTAGCGAATTCCTAGGAAGTGAGAGTTCTAACACACCTTCCAGGGCCTGTTTTCTGGTTGGGAATAAAGGAATCACACACCTGAAATCCCAAGCAGCAAAGTGTGGTATCTGATTGCCAAACTGAAGGACACGATAAGTAGTCGTTAAGGAAGGGGGGGTCGTCCTTGTGTGAAATGGATGGTGACGGCCGTTGAAGCTTGACCTGGGAGGATGGCTCGATGCTAGGGGCAGGGGAGGAGAGATGGGAGCGCCAGGAGGAAGAAAGGAAGAAGACATGCCCCTGGCTCAGAAGATGGGGTGGGCTACTGTGGGGGAGGGTTTCAGTATGAGGGAGATTGTAATCCAGGCTTGCAAGGGTTAGACTTTACCTGCAGACCCCAGGAGCCACTGAAGGCCGTTGAACAGGAAGGTGGGGTGCCAGGAAGGCACTTCCGGGAACATTACAGTCACAGTGTACCTGGAGCAGTGGACACAGGAGCAGTGGACACAGGCGCAGTTGACATGGACTCGTCATACCCAGACTCGGTGTACCCAGGAGTGGTATACCCAGGCTTGTTGTACACAGGTGCAGTGCACCCAGGCGTGGGTTTTTTCTTTAATGACCGTAAACATTTAGCTATCTTGGCGTTTACAAGCCAGAGGAATTGCTGGCTTCCAATAACGTTAGCTTCCTGCTCTGCATAAGTTACCAAGGCAAGGAAATGCCACGGGCTTGGTGACACGCTTGCAGTAGGAAAGGAAAATAGAGAAAGAGAAAACACAAATTCATGCTCCAATAAGTAATCCCGCCCCACAAATGTAAGTCCATCGTCGCACACGTCAGCCTCTGGAAAGCTCTGGGGACTCTTTCTACGCTTATTCTGGGATACTGGTGCCGGGTACAGCTTTCTGACAAATTATGTCATCCTGCTAGCTCACAATCTGCGATGGGTGGGGGCTGTAGTTGCGGGTTTCCTCTTGGGTCCCTTTATGGAGACCAACACTGTTGCTGCCAATTGCTTCCCAGCTGAACCGAGCTCGCCCATGTGGGATTGACAGCCAGGGATGAGCTCGTTCGATTCGTGGGTTCACCACAGGTAGACCACAGAGACCACAGTCCCTCCCCCTTCCCTGCCTGTGAATTACAGGGGTTTGCGTGAGGGCACATGTGGACAAAGGTCTTTCCCATTCAGCCTTCAGAGGACAACCCCGTCACAAGGGGTCTAGCCTGTGGACTTTCACCTCTCCAGTGTCAGGAGGAACTCACGAGGGTCTTGTCTGTTCCAGGCGATGAGTGCGCATATGGCAACTGCCCTGAAGACCCTTCGGATGCCGACGGGGCAGCCAGCACATCCTCCCTCAACGTCCAGGAGTCCTGCTCTCCAGCCACATCCAGCGAGGCGTTCACCCCCAAGGGGGGCTCCCCGTACAAGGCCCCCATCTACATCCCCGATGACATCCCCATCCCTGCGGAGTTCGAACTTCGGGAGTCGAACATGCCGGGAGCGGGACTGGGAATATGGGCCAAGAGGAAGATCGATGTCGGTGAGAAGTTTGGGCCTTACGTGGGGGAGCAGAGGCCAGACCTGAGAGACCCCAGCTGCGGGTGGGAGGTAAGAGCTTGCTTTGAGCTGACACGTTTACATGTATTCAGATGCAAAAAGAAGTGGCCGTAAACTGAGCAAATTCCGTTTGCTGCAATATGTCTTCAAGTGGGTCTTTAAGAATGAACCTCCCTCCTGTCTCTCTTCTGTCCTTTGAATCAACAGCCGTGTGTTGATTCAAAGGGTAGCATGACACAAGGAGCCCAGCCTCATGGGGTCAGAGAATAGCACTGGCTTGGAAAATACTAAAGGAAGAAGGCATGGCTTTATACGAACATTTGGACACGCTAGGTGTGACCACACACACTATGTGTCATTAGCAAACAAATGTCCTCATGTGACGTTTCCTGCATTTTTATGTTTTTTGGGGGTAGAAGTTTGGAAGATTGGAGGAGAATCTGCCCTTCCTTCATTTTGTGACTGTGAATTCATTGGCTTTGTTTTCATTTTGCGCTATTCTTTGTGCTATGTTGCCTCTCTTTTGATAGCCCTGCTTTAACTCTGCATGCTTCCAGAATGTGAGCACTCTACTCATCACTGAATTGTGACGAGTCTTTATAGTCACATTGGTTTAATGCGTCATTCATGCATAAAAATGATAACACAAAATGGTTATGAAAATCAGTCACTGGTTTCAGCCACACTTTTCATAGAAACCATTTGGCAATATCTAAGGATTAGAAGTTATGATCTGATTATAAAATCTAAATTATATATTATCATAATTTATATGTATTATATATTATTATTTCATTGAAAACAGGTAACTACGTTATTCTTCCGAGTATATGCTTTTTGTCCAGATTCAGTAGATACATGTACTTTCCATTTATTTTTGTAACTTGAAAACTTTTGTGGCAAAATCATGACACCATAATTTCTGGAAAACCTGGTCTATATTTGAAAAACTTAGAAAATTTCTGCGTGGCTAAAAAGGTATTTTTCGGATATATGATTAACCTTTGGTTTCATAGTATTTCAGTAAGACAGAAATCAGATAAACTAGATTTATTTTGGTATGCTCTCTTAATATTTATGATCATTAATAGAATATCTGGTTAGCTTTTAAATAGAAATGAATATGCAGTGCCTTTAGGACTTCATTCCAACTTTGTGTCCTCTTGTGAAATCTGTTCCAAATGTCATAATAAAAACAGTCCTTGTTCAAATTCTGAAATGTCAAAAGGTAAGATCTGGCTTGGACAGGATTACAAGTGAGCAACCCTTCTTTGGTTTGTTCTTAGCTATAGCCTCAGTCAAGTTGTGGTGTAGCTACATTGCCTTTAGACACGTGTATTGATAAGAGATTTTTTAAAAATCACTGTAGCATTAACTGATATGTGAGTTGAATACGTTTTGAACCAAATGCGTACAAACTTTACGTCATTATTGTTCACTTTAAAATAATGGCTATAAACATTCTAATAATAAGTAACTCATTAAACTTTTATTACAAAATCTCCAGAGTTAAACAACAAGTGCAATACTGGTCGAGATTGTCCAGAGGGCTTGGAACGAACTGGGGCTTAGGAATGAAGCCATGTTGCGACTCCAGGCCCGGTATGTGCAGGGCTGTGCCTCTTTAAACATAATACTTGTGGGCTGCGGGACGAACCTGGGGGAAAATGCTGCATTTAGAGGAAATTCAAAAATAATGGTTTTCTTCTCCTTGGAGTAAAATGTCTTCAGCATGTACACTGGCAAATATTTACCTTGAGAAATGTAAAATGATTCGTTTCATTATGTCAAAACTGAATTGCTTTATTGCCTGGAATTCAAGATACCTTTATAAAATAGTTCATGACTTTTTGGCTGATGATCAGGCATTCCCTCTGTCTCCTTCAAGAATTCAGTTAATGACCAGTTCAGTAGTTTTTTTTCCATCATTTCAGTGGTTACCTTCACTTTTGAGAGTGCAGATTGGATTGTCTGCTTTTTAGGTATTGCGAACAGAAACAGAGAAAGGGCTTTTCGTAATTTTGGCAAACTTGTTATCCACGGGGGAGACTCAGTTCCTGATTCTAGGTGTGTGTTTTTTTTAAATCTCAGCCTGGTTAATATAAAACCCAATCGTGATTAGCAAAGGCACTTTCTCAAAGGCCTCTCACCTCACCCCTGCATGCTGACTTTTAATTGTCTCCCGTCATCTCTGCCCTCAGCCTGGCAGATTCCTCTCCTATGCAGTTGGGCAGATGATCCTGATGAACTAGTGTGAGCTCTGTTTGAAATACTCTCATTTTTTTATAAAATGATGAATTGAAGGGGAAAAACAACTCTTCATGTACCTCCCAAGATAAACGTCCACAGAGGAAATCCAGACTCAGCAATTATTGAGTGCCCACGATGGTCAGACTCTGCACAAAGCGTTTCCCCTGCAGGGACTCTGCCTGTCACCACAGAACGCCCACAGTGTTCCAGCACCGCCCCTGCTTTTCTTCTTTTCACTTCCTGGTTTCATAAACTGCATCACCATCTATCCAGCTGTTCAAGCCAAAATATGTTGCCTGGACCCACCTCCCTCCTGTGCCAGCCCTGTCTAATGCATGACTGCCCTACTCTGTCCAGCCCATTCTCCGCACACCGTTCTCCCTGCCTGGGCACCCCTTTGCTTCCCATCCTCAGCAAGTGCCTATTCATCCTTCAGATTCGTTTTTTCAATGACACCATCTGTGGCCTCTCTAATCTCAAGTTAGTACTGCCCATGTTTTGTCCCACCAGGAAAGGTGAACCCTTTGCTAAAGATGAGGGTTTTCTCACGTGCTTCCTTCTAAAGATGGCCACCGTGTGGTGACATGGGAAGTTAGGCAGAGCAGCGGGAGACTGGCTTCCAGAGTGGGGCTTCCTGGCTCTGAGCATTGAAAGACCGTGTGGCATCCAGATTATATGCCTGGCTTCCCCGTCAGAGCAAGATTCCCCGAGAACTTGCAAGCCTGTGTTCATCTAGTGCATTATCTCGTGTGTGGCCCACAGATGTTGGATCCTGGTGGTGCTGTTCTGTGCGCTACACAGGAACGGATATAAGAGACTGAATTAGCCAGCTTGGGCAGCCGTAACAGAATGCCATAGACTAGGTGCTTAAACAACAGAAATCAATATGCCCACAATTTTGGAGGCTAGAAGTCCAAGATCAAAGTTCCAGCTGACTTGATTTCCAGTGAGGGCTCTCTTCCTGGCTTGCAGACAGCTACCTTCTGATTGTATCCTCATATGGCCTTTGCATTTTGGTGTGCACTGTGGCAGGACAAGCTCTCTGGTGTCTCATTTTACAAGGACACTAATCCTCTTGCACTGGAGACTCACTCTTATGACCTCATTTAACCTTATTTATATCCTAACAGCCTTGTCTCCAGATCAAAATGGGGGTTTGTACTTCAACCTATGGATTTTGGAAGGATGCAAACATTTGGTCTATCACACAGATATTCAACAAATAATTGTTCGATAAAAGAATGAGTGCATGAGTGGATAAATGAAAGAACGAATGGATGAATAGGATTCTGTGACTCCAAAAGAGAAAGCAAGGAATGGAAGCTGAAGCAAGTCCATGAAAAATTCAAAAATCTGGAATTTAGATGCTGTCATCAAGTCTCACCTCTGCCACTAGCTGGTGTGATTCAAGGGAAGCTATTCAGATTGATTGGTGCCTGCATTTTAATTTGACCAATGGGTCAATAATAACTACCCCACATCGTTAATTGTTATGTAATTAAAATAAGGAAATATGGTAGTCTCTTCAAAGAAAGACTTTAAAAGAGAAAGATCAAAGATAACATTTTTTTAACTTTTAAAAATTTTTTATTTTAAAATTGTGGGGTACATTTCAAGGTTAGGTATACAAATATTCACTGTGCAGGTACCCTTGTTTATGAGGTGTGATTCAAAGATAACATTACAACCAGTGACCCTTATTTAGGTAATTTTTTAAAAGGTGAATATATTTCTCAAATAAGAAGCTTTGGAAAATCTCAAGTTTATTTTTTAGAAAAATAGAATGTTTTTGAAAATATGATTTACAGACCAAAATACATGGTAAAATATATTATAGATTTCAGAAACATCATTTGTATGATTTTTCTCTCAAACCAGTATTTATCCATAAAGAGAAACTTGAAAAAATAATATTAGGAGTTTGCAGTGATCACCACCTCCCAATGCACGTGACTGATCTCTAACAAAAAGATCTTTAAGGTTGAGTGTGGTGCTTCATGCCTGTAATCCCAGCACTTTGGGAGACTGAGGCAGGAGGGTTACTTGAGCCCAGAAGTTTGAGACCAGCCTTGGAAACGTAGTGAAACCTCAACTCTACAGAAAAATTGGCCAGGCACGGTGGCCGATGCCTGTAGTCCCAGCTACTCAGGAGGCTGAGGCAGAAGGATCACCTGAGCCCAAGAGGTCGAGCCTGCAGTGAGCCATGGTTGAGCCTGCAGTGAGCCATGGTCAAGCCTGCAGTGAGCCATGGTTGTGCCACTGCACTCCAACCTGGGACACAGTGAGACCCCCCAACTCAAAAAAAAAAAAAATCTCTAGAGGCGAGTGCAGTGTGCTACTTTCTCAAGAATCTGAAATAATTAGCAATAGAAAGCTTTTTCTAAGGCCTTATAGCTACTGGTGGGGTGGAAGATAAATTTTGAAGTTCTGTTGGTTCAAGATGAGAGTGTTCTCACGCCTCCTTCCACAGAGGGCCCTCGCGTGTTGCCATGGGAACTGCACGCAGGGCTGCGGGTAGCTGCTTCAGAAGGGAGACTCCAGACGTGGGTCCTCCAGGACTCCCTGCATGCCAGTGACTTGGGGAAGTTCCCCAGTTCTCTGCCCCTCCACTTAATTATATGTCACATGGGAACAGTAATCGCATCTCCCCAATTAGGGCTGTGGTGGGGATAAAATGTGACCCCGTGTTAAGAGCTAAGCTCCAATCTGTAAAAGAACCCAGTCACGGCTAACAGCAGCAGCTTGGTGCAAATACAGATCGAGCACAGGGTCATCGTATGGGGCAAAGCCAACTAGGATGCTTTAGTGATTGATTTTATAAGTCATAGCACTTCCCCCATTTCTTGTTTCCCAGGAGTTCAGTGATCTTGGGGTGCTCTAATTATGTTTATTTGAGAAGGAAGTGCTTATTCTTTCCTAATTAACAATGAAAACAAGGATTCAGGAGGGGGGCATACATTTCTTTTTAAGCCAAAGAACAATTTGCATGGCAAATGTTTTAAGCGACTGAGATAGGTCATCGGGAAAAGCATGAGGTCCTGCTTGTCTGGTTGGCAACACTGTAATGCGGCACATTGTGTCCATCTTTGCTCTCGTGGGCCACCATTCAATCTGCAGGCGGGTGGGTCAGACCCCGATGGGGTCATCCCTGCCATGTTCACCCCGGTGCCCACCTCACCCCAATGGCTCCAAATCAGCTCGGTCAGTTAAAATGCCAGGTGTGATTGTAGCTTTCCTCGCCTTCCCTCACACACACACACACACACACACACACACACACACATTTAGACCTGGAAGAATAGTGCCACAACTGGGAAGTGGGCTTCTCTCGTGTTCTCTTAAGCATAGGGGAAGGAGGAGTGGAGGAGATTACACTGGAGTCAGAAGCCCATTAAACAATGTGGAAGCCATGCTTGGACAACATGTCCTGCACCGCAGTCCTGAAATGTGACGTTATAGTGAAGGTGTGCTTCCTCGGTCGTTTAAAAATAAATGGTTACCACATTTTTAAGTTGGATTTTGGGTTCTGCAGTGGCATCTTATGTCTCGAAGTGTGCGATGCTGTGTTAACTAAAACATGAACATTCGTTAAAGACAACAACGTTGCACTCTTAAGATATTTAACAACTGCGGTCAGAGTTGGGAGGCTGACAGTCAAATAATATGTTTGGTCATAAAGAAAAACGGGCTAATTTGAGATTTTATAGAAATGTACCAGATACGTTTTTGTCTGTCTTGTTTATTTTATTTTTTTATCTTTTAACCTCTATTGAGGCATAATTGGCAAGTAAAACTGTTGAGGTGTGCCACATGATAATTTGGTATACATCTACATTGTGAAACAATGACCACATCAAGCTAATGAACGTACCTATCGCCTCATGCAGTGGCCTCTTTGGGTGTGCAGTGAAAGCGCCGAAGACCTACTCTCTTAGCAAGTTTCTTGTATACAATAAATTATTGTTAACTGTGCATCAGGTCTCCAGAGCTTATTCAACTCATAACTGCCAGCTTGTGCCATCTGACCGTCTCCCCACCTCCCTCACCCCCACCCCCGCCAGTCCTTGGTAATCACCCTTCTACTCTGTTTCTGTGAGTTTGACTTTAGATTTCACAAATAAGTGAGATCATGCAGTGTCTGTCTTTTTGTGCTTGGCTTATTTCACTTAGCATAATTTCCTCCAAATTCATCCAATGACAGGATTTTGTTTCAAATGACAGGATTTTCTTCTCGTTATGTCGATACAACACATTTAAAAAAAATCCGTTCACCCATCGAGGGACACTTAGGTTGTTTTTATGTCATGGCTATTGTGAACGATGCAGCAGTGAGCATGGGGGTGCACATGTCTCTTCGGGATGTGCTTTTACTTACTTTGGATGTCTACACACAAGTGAGATTGCTGGGTCCTAAGGGAGTTGTATATTTAGCTTTCTGAGGACCCTCTGTTCTGCTTTCCTGATGGCGATAGCAATTGACATTCCTACCAACAGTGTTTAGAGGTTACTTTTCTCCATATCCTTGCCAACACTTGTTTTTTTTTTTTTTTTTAACTTTTTGACAGTCATCCACACATGTGCAAGGTGATATCTCATTGTGACTTCTTGATTTGCATTTTCTTTCTTTTTTTGGTGGGGGTTGGAATCTCACTCTGTCGCCCAGACTGGAGTGCAGTGGCCGCTCCTGGCCACCGCAGCCTCGACCTGCTTGTCTCCAGCGATCCTTCCACCTCAGCCTTCCAAGTAGCCGGAACTACAGGCATGCGCTA
>CAUYQG010198688.1:0-14548 GCA_963574415.1 Tarsius wallacei | reverse complement strand
CTCTCTCTGTCATTCTGGCTAGGGGCCCATTAATCTTATTTATCTTCTCAAAGAACCAGCTTTTTGTTTTGTTGATTTTTTTAGTGGTATTTTTTCTTCCGTATTGTATATTTGAGCTTTTACTTTGGTGATCTAGATTCTTCTGCTGAAGTTAGGGATTTGATGGTCTTGCCTTTCCAGCTCCCTTAGATGATTTGTTAGACTGTCAACTTGTTCTCTTTCTATTTTCTTGATGTGTGTTCATAGAGATGTAAATTTTCTCTTAATATTAATCTCAGGGCTCCCAGAGGTTTTAGTAAGCTGTTTCTTCATTTTCATTTGTTTCCAGGAAATTTTTAATTTCTGTGTTGATCCAGGAGGTGTTCAGCATCATGATGTTTAGTGTCCATGTCTTTGTGGGTTTTGGGGGAATTTTGTAGTGATATTTATTTTTATTCCACTGTGATCTGAGAAAGTGCATGGCAGTATTTCAATCTTGTGATAGGTGATTGTGCTTGAATTATAGCTGAGGATGGGTGGATCTTGGAGTACATTCCATGTGGTGATGTGTAGAATGTATGTTCTGTGGTTGTTAGGTGGAGTGTTCTGTAGATTTCTACTAAGTGCGTTTGGACAAGTATTAAGTTAAAGTTCCAGATCTGTCTGTTTTTTGCTTCAATGATCTCTTTAAGGTTGTTAGTGGGATATTTAAGTCCCCAGCTATGATAATGTTAGAGTCTATCTCTTTCTTTAGTTTGCTTTATAAAAGTTGGTACTCCTGAGTTGGGTGCATATATGTTTAGGATGGAGATTTCTTGTTGATGGATCGAACAAGTAATATCCATCTTAAAAAAGTAGTGTCCTTTTGTATCTTTTTAAAATTTTGATAGCTTAAAGGCTATTTTGTCTGATATTAAGATTGTGACTCTTGCCTTCTTTTGCAATCTTTTTACCTGAAAGTTTGCTTTCCATCCTCTAACTTTGAGTCTGTGAGTATCCTTTGTGGTGAAGTGATTTTCCGGGAGGCAGCAAATTACTGAGGCATGTGGTTTTATCCAGTTTGCCATTCTATGTTTTTTTCAGTGATACTTTTAGTCCATTCACATCCAGGCTGATATTGAAATGTGAGTGTTTGTCCCTGACATAATGCTCTTATAAGCCTGCTTTATTTTCACTTAGCCTTTAGATTCATATATGTGTGTGTTTTCATTTTGGTGGGTATGCTATGTGTTCTGGGGCTTTGCTTGTGAACTTGTGAAGCATATGATCATTCTTTTGTTCCTTTTTTTCTTCTGTGCACAGTACCTTTTTAAGTGTCTCCTGTAAAGCTGGTCTTGAAGCAGCTTATTCTCTTAGGGATTGGATATCTAAGAAGGGTTTTAATTCTCCATTCCTGGTGAATCTTAGTTTGACAGGGTAGAAAATTCCTGACTGAAATTGTTCATCCTTGGGAACATTAAAGATTAGGGTCCAATTCCTTCTGGCCTGTAGAGTTTCTGCAGAATAGTCTGTAGTAATTCTGACTGGTTTCCCCCGTAGATAATCTGAACTTTTTCCCTTGCTGCCTTTAAGATTTTTTCTTTTATATCTACTTTGTGTAGGCAAAGTATTATGTGTCTAGGGGTTGGCCTTCTCAAAAGATATCTTGCAGGGATTCTCTGTGTCTTTTGTGCTTTTACAGTCATCTTTCTGGCCAGGTGAGGGAAGTTTTCTTGAATGGCCACATACAATGTTTGTTCTAAGGTGCTTTCTGTTTATCTTTCTATGTCAGGGATCCCAATCATATGTAGGTTTGGTTTCTTGATAAAATCACACATCTCTTAGAGGGTTTCCTCTTTCTTCTTAAGTTTTTTCTGTTTTAAATAGATTGTGTCAATTTCATATTTTGCTCTTCTAGCTCTGATATTAGTTGTTCTGCTTGGTCAATTCTGTTTCCCATGCTTGTCAGTTTATTATTTATTTCTTGGATGGAGTTCTTTATTTTTGTTATTTCTAGATATGCTTTCTTGAATTTGTCCAGTTCTGTTGCAATTTCATTTAGTTTTAGTCCTTGCCCTGCCTCTTTGCTGGGGTGCTGATGGTCACCAGCAGTTCTTCATTGATTTTTCTTCATTTGTAACAGTTACTTTATCTTTTTTAAAAATTTTGTTGCTCAGTGGAAAATGGAGAAGCAGTCACTTCTGATATTTGCTCCACCTTTCGTCCTTCCTTGAGCCAGGACCACAGGTTTGTTGAATTATGAAGTAGGGCTGGAGGTCGATCAGGTGTTGTGCTATATCTTTACATTTTTGAGCACTGACTAGGAGATGGGGGGGCTACAAGAATTCAGAATCTATTGGCAAGTCATAATATGTGCTGTCTGATGAATGGGCCAGGTAGGACTCACACTCCATCTCTGTACAATATGAGCTTACAGTGGGTATGCTTGCATAGCCCCTGAGTGAAAGATAGTGTATAAGGGTGAAAAGAGAGAGGGGAAGGAGAGAAAAAAGAGAAAGGAAAAGTAGAAAGAAAAAGGAAAAGAAAGAGAAAGGAAAAGTAGAAAGAAAATGGGAAAAAGAAAAAATCGAAAGAAACACAAACAAAAAAGAGAAAGAACAAAGAAAGAGAACAAGAAGAATGAAAGAAAATAGAAAATCAAGCAACAAACAAAGCTACCAAGTGAGAAAAACAAAAAACTGATACACCACCAGCTTCCTTCTCATTCAGTTCCACTGTCTGTGTCTATCACCCAGCAGCTGGTTCAGGGTGGAGGGTGAATCATATGGGGTTGTGCATCTGCCATTAACCACCAGGGCTTGTGCAATGGGGACATTGTTCTCTGAGGTGTCAAAGAGCAGCCCCAATGCAATGCAGAGATCAACTCCTGGTCTCAAGATGCAGTTCTGTTGTTATGCAGAGGCCACCCTGGAGCACTTCTCTGCCCAGGCATTAGAGTCTGCTCAGTTTCTCTGCTGGCTGCTATTCCTGCCACTATTGGGGTTGATACTCCCTTCCAAGCAATTATCAGTCTCTGAATCTCATGACCAAGTGACAAGGTTCTGGAGCTCTGTCCAGGCTCAGGGTGAGCTCTCCCCACTGCTTCCTTGAGAGTCTGCCTCAGGCTCCCACTTTCTGTTTCCTCTGTGACCCACACTGCCAGCATTCAGCTTGCTCCAGATTTTCCCAGGAAAAGCTCCCAAACTGTCTGCCGGTAGATCTCCTGCTCTGATTGCATGCGCCTGTGTTTGATCCAGTGTGAAGGTGGAGCATCTGTCTCGCTGGTATCCTGCACTTGGAGTATCCTCTCTGGGCAAATGATGGTCAATTTCAGAGGGGTGTGGAATTATCCCTTGATCTCAGGATGCAGGCTGCTCAGAATTGGGTAAGATAATGCAGGTCTCTGCTCAGTTCTGGGACAGAGAAATCGGTGGTGGTCTGTATTTTTTCCTCTCGTGGGGTTCAGCTCTAGATTTCCTCCCCATGCTTTCTCTATTGTACCTGCTGCCAACACCTGGCCTGTTGCCACTGGTGGTGGTGTGGGCCAGGTACTAGGTGTCAAGAGGCAGCTGGGCTCTTCTGCCTTTTTCCAAGAGATGCCCTGGGGGTGGTGGATCCTTTTGTGTGCAGTGAGTAACAAATTCAGAGCAATGGCAAATTGCAGCCGTTTCTGCAGGGGAACCCCAGGTGCTTGATCCCATGTCGCCCCTCAGTTGGACATTCACTCACCCACTTGCACATGCAAATGGACACAGATTAGTTTTTTTGCGCACTCACTCATGCAGAGACTCTCACACTCCAACCAGACCCAACACCATCTTGCCCCTTTTAATCTATTTATTTATTTTTTTAGTAGATTTAACGTCTGGAATCACTTGCTTTCAGCTTGACTTGTTAAATTATTTTTTGTAAGGTAATTCTACTAGCAAAACATTCTCTTATGTTTTTCTGGGGAAATTCTTTATTACACTTTTAATTTTGAGAGATAGTTTGTTTAAAAAACATTCTTAGTTGACATTATTTGTTCATTACTTTGATTTTTCAACCTATCACTTGCTAGCATCCATTGTTTCTGATAAGATGTAATCTGTTAATTGCTTATGTACGTGATGAATCATTTTCTCTCGATGCTTTTCAGATTTTGTCTTTGTTTTTGTCATTCACCATTTTGTGACAATGTCTGGATATATATTTATGTTTATTCTACTTTGATTTTGTTTATCTTAGGAAAGTAGATTGATGTTTTCATCAAATTGTACAGATTTTTAACCATTTAAAAAATATCCATTTTTTTGCTCCTTTCCACTTCCTCATGTCTTTCTGGTACTCTCATTATGCTGATGCTGTTACTTTTATGGTTCCCCACATTTCTCTAGGTTACACTAATTATTATTTCTCCTTTTTTTTTAGATTGTCAAATATCTGTTGCTCTATCTTCAAGTTTTGTGCCTCTTTCTTCTGCCAGTTCAAATCTAAGGTTGAGTATCCCTTGCAAATTTTTCATTTCAGTTATTGCACTTTTCAACTCCAAAATTTATTTTTTATTATAAATGCTTGTTAATATTTTTAAATTGATGAGACTAGCCATTATATCTCCCTTTATTTCTACATACATTGCTTCCTTTGGTTATTAAAATATTTATTTTGATTAGTCTTTGTGTTAAATTTGATACTTAGCACTCATACATGCAGTTTTAGTTTTCTCTTTTTTTATCTGTATATGTCAAACCTTTTTTTTTTCTAATGTGTACCCTTAGAGGGAACAGTCTTGGACATACATATAGACATACTAAGATTACAATGTTGCTAGCAGTGCTCTCTTTGTGTCTTTCCTGGCTTCTCTGTGAAGTTCTGTTGATATCATGCCATGAAGTTAGCATCCACCAATTTTTCATTTGAATCTCAGGGTTATACATGGGTTCACAGCCCAATTTAAATTCATGTCCCTTTGCAGAGGTAACTTTTAAGGTTACACATTGTTCCAGCCTTAGGAGGACTCTTCTTAGGTACCTCTTTTCCTGGTTCTTTCTTGTCAGATAGATGCCTCATGAATTGACTTATTAGTCTCATGGTGTTACCAAACTCCTCTCTTAATTGCTTACTATCAAAAAATTTATTGCCTTGAAGAGTGCTCTTAAATTTGAAATTTCTCACACTGTATGTCAAACTGAGAGAGGGAGAGAGAGAGAGAGAGAGAGAGAGAGAGAGAGAGAATACTATTGTGTTAAAGTCAGAGTTATTAGATACATTTTGATTATTTAATTTTGGGCTCTACAGAGCAGAGATGAGATTTTTCCTTAATTTATATGATCTTAGAAATTCTAATTTTTATTGAAGTCAGTTTGGAAAGGGCTTTTAAACTCATGCAAAAAAAAAAAGAATCATAATCAATCCAATAAAACATACAGTTGACACGCTATAAATAATGGGTTCATTACAGTATTTACAGCTGTAGGCACATGATGTGAAGATAGAGGGTAAAGGCATTAAGGAGATACAAGCAATAGTTCTTTCTTTTTTGTCACTTTAGAGATTTTATTATCTTACAGATTCTTCTTTTCTAAGTACTTCTTTACTTTCTAGAACTACTACATACTCCAGATTCATTTTATGAATTCACTGTCCTAGCACTAGTATCACCCATTTCTCTAAGAAGTCCTGTTTCTTTTTATTGGTGAAGAGTATTAGAAACTGTGATCCTGGTGCTAGGTATACTCATTGTTTCTCTGTCCTCTCAGCTGACAGGATGTATGTGTGTGTGTGCACGTGTTTGTGTGTGTGTGCATGCTTCTATCCTTTAAAAAAAAGAAGTCTGCCTTTTACTGCAAAGTAACATTTATCTAGCTCTTAGGTTTATTTTATATCCTAATATATTAAAGAATTGTGCTATAAAAAATATCCTCGAAATGTAGTTGTACTCTTGTGTCCTGTTTCCTTCTCTCTTACCAACTATGAGAAATTTATTCACAGAATCAGTGCTATTTTAAGTAACTTAAAATTTTTTTCCCACAGACCTATCCAGAAATCCAGAAGAAAAAAATACCCTATTTAACTATTCTCCTTAAAAATATATCTCTCAGTACTTTTCTGTCTCAAATACTGAATGACTTACAACTTTGCTACATATTTCTCTTTATCAGGGAGTCTTTGTTGGAGCAGCATAGCTATGAATGGATTCATTCTTAAGGACAACAGTAACAACAAAAACAAGTGAGTTACCTGGCAAACAATGATATGACAGAAGGGAGAATCCACAGATCCAGAAAGAATAACAACAGGGAACTGGAAATAGCAACTGTTTTCATTCTTGTTTAGGACTAAACCACAATAGCAAATAAAAGAGCTGCTTCACTGGCTGGAAGTGCATTTTTCAGTGATAATATTGGAGCTGGGAGACAAGAGTGGTGAAATTTGGTGGAGGAAAAGGATACCAGTGACCAAAATAAACTGTCACTATGTATAGCAATAGTGCAAAGGAGTTACCACATCTATCGGAAAATCAGTTGAATAATATGTCAAAAGGCAATGAAATGGAAACTTCTTATAACAGAATGACTTAAAATTATGCTTAAATAATTTTACTTTACATTTTCTTTAGAAAACTTATTTTCATGTCTTCATTTTGGGGACCAAAAATTCTATGACACAGATGTTCATAATTTAAAGATAAAAAAAAAAAACCTTGAAGATAGATAAATTTCTCTTCCCAAATTACAATCAAAGCTAACTTATCTTTCCAGGTGTTTGCTTATGGACTATACATATAAATAACCATAAATTAGAGTAGTTTTACCACCATCATAAATGTATCTTTAGGACCTTCCTGAGCTGACTTTAAATAGAAGAGTATTTTTGAATATATAACTTAGGACTGCTTAAAGAAATATTTGCTTTTTTTGGCTTTTAAAATTTGAACCGAAATGTTTACTAATGTAGATGACACCTCTCAAATATGATGTCTTATTTTTAGTTTCCAATTCATTGGGCTTCAATAAATGCATCAAAAGTGAAATCAGTGGTTTCATAAGGATCATTAATACTTTCACTTAATGACTTATCTTTAAATATCAAATTGAATTTTTACAAATGACTTTCAATTAGAAACTCCATCACTACAATTGCCCTCTCAGCTTATTCAAAGGGGATAAGAATTAAAACTGAGGGGAGGTGGGAGTCTTTAACATCATTTAAAAAAATGATTTATTTTTAAAGTTAGTTATTGTGATGACTACATTTTTGCTGGCTACACTAATAAGCATTGGAGAGTGTGTTGAAAAATGCTTGATCCCAAAAGGAAATCTATGAGAACTGATTCAAGATCTCCTAAAGTGTGTCAAGTGTTTAATACATATTGTAAATTACTTTCAAAACAATAGTTCAAGGTAAATTTAATCTAATCTAGATGGCCAGTACCCATTTACTTTCCACTGTATGTCAGTGATAGTTTAGTCCCAGTCAAGAGTTTCATTCTATACTTTTGGCAAATGGACACAAAGTATTTTCATAGTTGCTCATTAATAAATGTGATCTTACTTCTCCACAGTACGTTTAAAGTGATTGTCTTTCTTAGCTGGCTCAAAATGAAGTAACCATATCTATGAACAAGTAGAAGAGATAAAGATGATTACATTAATAATGCAAAGAGGACAAAGTTGCCAGAACTTGAAGTTGCCTTCAAGTTCTTTTGTATTTTGTATTAAAACCATATTTTAGGGAGTCACAAATTCAGACTTCATTGGAGGACTGTGGAGGTACTTGGTAAGCTAAAGCATTTAGATAAAACAAAAACAAAAAAAACAAGACAAAAAAACTAGTCAATTTTTTAAAAAGTCATTGATCTTCCTGTAAACTCTTATATATGATCTGTTTTTTAAAATCTAAAGCTATAACAAATTCACATGAGAAAAAACTTAGGAAGTAGAACTAAAATTGGGGCCACTTATTGGCTTGTTGATAATAAAACATACTCTGTTATCAACAGAAAAATTTTCTCTATATTTTGACTGAAAAAGTGTAACAATTACCTAATAAATGTATCTTTCTTAAAAAGGACACCAACAATATCTCCCTGATACACAACATTGTCTTTTATAAATTCAATATTTCTTCCCAGAAAAATTACAGTAAAGATGAGCGAAATTATAGATAACAGGAATGAGGAGAGGTTTATTAGAATAATTTAAGTCAGTCTGTTTGTACAGAGTAAATCATCACTTGATATCTCACAAGTGAACAATGGAGCAGAAGGGAAACTGTCATTGAGGAGGAAAATAGAGGGAAAGGCTTCCCAGGAATCAAACAGAAGACAAAAACCCTGACAAAGTGTATTACAAAATATTCCTAAGATTTTTAACCCTAGAATGACAGTTTCATAAAATATTCAAATTGATTAGTCAATTAAAAAATTTCTAGACCCAAATTTTACTTCCAACTATAAAAACAGAAGCAACCAAAAGGAATGGGAGATCATTTTTTAAAAATCCCTTTTTGCTGTTAGCCAGGTTTCTGTAATGTTTTCTCAGTAAACATGATTAAATGCATGTTTTCACTTATAATTCATTCATTTCCACCTATACTAGTTCTCAAAGGTTTCATAATTTTGATAGTCTAGACAAAGAAAGAGACTTATTTAAGTAGCAGTGGAAATTGGAATCTTATCAATTACACACAGGGTTTCCTTCATATCTTCATAACAACAGCTTTTTGAATGTCACCTCACTCAACAATTTTGAGTCTTAATTGATAGGAGTACAACTTCTGGATTTAAATTATCTTTATTAGAATTCTTGTTCCAGCATTTGAACAAGTTACTCACTTTCTCTGTCTCCATTTCTTCATCAGTAAAATGGTATAATTATAATTCTTCATAAAACTGTGGGAAGAGTTAAAAGAAATTTATGTAAATTCTTGGTATAATGCTTGGCATATAATTAATACTAGCTTTGTGCAAACTGTAATTATTGTTGATCTTATTCTATTATTACCCCCTGCACCCTGTTTTCAAACTCATTTGAAATAGAAAGGTTAATCTCTAAGGATTTGGAGTCTTAAAGATCTAGGCTATTTTTGTATGTGGTGATAGGCAGGGGTTCATTCTAATTCTTCTGCATGTGACTAGACAGTTTTTCCTGCATTATTTGCTAAATATGGTTTCCTTCCCCAATGTTTGTTTTTGTTAGCTTTATCAATGATGAGTTGGTTGAAGTTCTGTTGTTTTATTTCCAGATAACAAGGACTTGAATGTAAAACCTCAGACTGTAAGAGTCTTAGAAGAAAACTTAGGGAACACCCTCCTGGACATTGGAGTAGGCAATGAATTCGTGGCCAAGTCCTCAAAAGCAAATGCAAAAAAAGCTAAGATTGACATCAAGAGAGTAAAGAAACAACCCATGGAATGGGGAAAAAATATTTGGAAGCTATACATCTGACAAAGGCCTGACACCCAGGATCTACAAGGAACTCAAACAAATTGACAGGAAAAAAACCAACAACCTCATTAAAAACTGGCAAAGGACACTTCTCAGAGGAAGGCATTCAAGCAGCCAACTAACATATTAAAAAATATTCAGCTTCACTTATCATCAGAGAAATGCAAGTAAAAACTACAATTAGATATCATCCAACACAGATAATAATGGCTATCAGTAACAAGTCAAAAAACAACAGATGCTGGCACAGCTGTGGAGAAAAGGGAACACTTCTACACTGTTGGTGGGAATGTAAACTAGTTCAACCTTTGTGGAAAGCAGTGTAGTGATTTCTAAAAGAACCAAAAATTGAGTTTCCATATGATTCAGGAATCCCTTTTCTGGGAGTATACCCAGGGGAACATAAATCACTCTACCAAAAAGACACCTGCACACATATGTTCATTGCAGCACTATTCACAATAGCAAACACATAGAGCCAACACAGATGCCCATCAAAAGTCGAAAGGATAAATAAAATATGGTACATATACATGATGGAATATTATGCAGCCATAAAGAAGAACAAAATCATGGCCTTCACAGCAGTATGAGTGCAGCTAGAGATCATCATACTAAGTGAACTATCATAGAAACAAAGTACCGAATACCTGTTCTCACTCATAAGTGGGTTCTGGCCACATAACGCAAGGGTGGGATTGACAGATATTGTACCACTGCTAGGGTAGGAAAGGAGGGAGGTAGGAGAGATGGAAAAAACAAAGCAACACACTGGGTACGAGGTCCACTACTGGGGGAGAGAGGGCAAGATAGAAGCCCAAACTTCATCTGTATCCAGCTTACTTATGTAGTAAATCCTCACTTATACCCCACAACTCTAAAATAAAGTAAAATAATTTTTTAAAATTGGGGCTTAAATTATGCTCTGGTTTGAATATTTGTGTCTTCCCAAAATTCATATGTTGAAATCCTATCCCTCAAGGTGATAGTGTTAGGAAATGGGGTGTTTGAGAGGTGAGTATTAGATCATGAGGGCAGAGCTTAATGAGTAAGATTAGTGCCTCTTTAAAAAGAGGAACAAGAGAGACCACTTGCCCGTTCTGCCATGTGTGTTTATAGTGAACAGACTGCCATTTATAAGTCAGGATTGGGACTTCATAGACCCTGAATCTCCTGTTGCCTTGATCTTAGACTTCCCAGTCATCAAAACCACGAAAAATAAAGTTTAGTTGTTTATAAGCCACCCAGCAGCCTAAATGGATTAAGACAATCTGCTAATAACTTAATAGCCATGGCAAGAGCTTTACCTTTTTGGTTTAAGTTCCCTCATGGTGGTTATGAATAACGTATTTCACAGAGTTGTTTAAATGAATTTATATGCTGAAATACTTAAGAAATTTAGCAAAGTGCCTGTCAGGTAGCCAAGTTCAAACTGACAGCAATTACTGAGACCAACATCTATCTCAGAAAAATAGATTTATTTTTTGCTTACTTTTAAACACTTGAAAAAATGTAGTAAGTAATGGAAGGGAAAGTTCCTTGATGTTTTAGATACTTAATATACTCTCATTTTAAGAAAAGTAAAAATTGTCAAAGTTTTTGTTGTGTTTGTTTTTTTTGTTTTGCTCCAGGCTTTCATTGTAGGCCTAGGGAAGAGGAAGCAGATTCATGAATTATCCTCCATGTATAACTTTAACCAAGGAAGTGAGTTTTCTCGAATTCTTATTAGATTTTACCTTTTAAAAAATGTTTAATTTTATATTTTACACAATGGAGACAATTTTGAGTGGAAATGTCTTTGATCAAGGCATTAATGTAATAATTAAGTTTCAACTGAAATCAAATTTAATGGCATTTTCTACTTTCTATTTTCTTGTTATAAATAATACTCATTTGTTATTGAAACATATCTAGCTTACACTCTTCAGATCTGGTGTAAGACTATGAAGTCAGACATGTAGCACTGCCAGGAATCTTTAAATTACTCAGTCATGCTCCCTATTTAAAAGATGAAGTAGGCTGGGCTTGGTGGCTTAGCCTGTAATACCAGCACTTTGGGAGGCCAAGGCGAGTGGATTGTCTGAGTCTGTGGGTCCGAGACCAGCCCAGGCATCTTGGTGAGACCTCATCTCTACAATAAATTTAAAAAAAAATTAGCTGGGCGTAGTAGTTTCAGCTACTTGGAAGGCTGAGTTGGAAGGATCATCTGAGCCCAGTAGGTCAACTCTGGGGTGGCCGTGAGCGTGCCACTGAACTCCAGCCTGGGTGACAGAGTAAGACTCCAAACTCAAAAAGAAAAAAAGAAAGAAAGAAAAAATCAAGATGAAGTAAATTGTATTCAGAAAGTCCAAGTAGATAAGGACTTTATTCAGGGTCACACCAATGTGTTGATACAAAGCTATACAGCAGTGCTTGAACATTTCTGTTTCAACATTTCCTATGGCCTTTCCCTTTTGGTCACATCCTCTCCTTTTCAGTTCTTGTTGGTGTTGTATCAAACTCTCTGATGTGCAAGTGTTCTGAGACACTGTACCACACTGAAATGCTTTTCCTCTTTGGTCTGTTACAAGAGTATTTATCTCATGTTTCTTTAATATATCACTGCCAGGAATTCATGACTGATGTTAGATTGACATGCTATCATGGATTCTAGGTAGCATGGTTTGGTGTTTTAATCTTAAAGACTAATGGCTCAAATGTGTCCCCAACTGACTTAAAATATTAACTCTCAGAGATTCTTCTGGGTAACTCTCAAATCCCACCTTCCATTTTTTTTAATCCAACTATATGTACAGCTGTCTACATACACTCTAAACTACAAAGAAAAATATTCTGGATCTATTCCATTTTTAAATGTTTAATAAGAGTATATGAGCATATTCATATTTTTTATATTTCCTTATCAGTGAGGCATAATTAAATCCTTTAAAAACACTCAAAGCACTAAATTAATTAAAATGAATTCCACTTAGGCTGTAAGCAGTGAGGATGGGTATTCAATAACTATATTTTCCTTCATATCTTACCTCTCAATTCTTTCTCAAAATAAGCTCATGAGAAACAATTCAAGGCAGGGAGGAGATAGATTAAGCATTCTTTAAGTGAAAAGGGGAAGGAAAGGCTACTATTCATAAATACTGAGAGAGACAGAGGAAGTAATGGCTGTAGTGAAAGTTTTTACACAATGTAAAATTCAAGTTAATACATTTGTACTTGTGTGTATTGTATTTAAGAAATACAAGGAATAGCCAGTGAAGGAAATACAATACTTTTTAAACATATTACATTGCTGAGTAGTTATCTATGAACTAAATTGAATATAAAAATAAAAAACACAGATAGATGAGAGAAAGGTATTTTTATTTACTTTTGTAATATGCTAGAGTTACAAAATTCTGCACTTTGAATTTATACTTCTAGGAGGTGGAACAGACTTCCTTTTCCCTAATTCTACCACTAAGTATAACAAAAAGCCCTGGGTGTTTTGTAATAAGGCAAACATAAGATTGGTCTGAAATATGGAGAGAAGGTAGACTAATTAGTGACCTTGGGACCAGAGTTATGATACGATTATTGAATTCCTTGGATTTTGGGTTTTACTGTATATCACAGACTAGGAACCAAAGAACCCAACAATCTAGAAATACCAACCTGTGTAGAGAAAATTGTACTCCCCATCTGGCTCCAAAAGGCTTCCCTTTCTAGCCAAATAAATGGGAGTGGGACAGTCTAGTAAGAAAGAAAACTAGAAAACTTTTAGACATTAACTGCTTTACTATTGGCAAACATCATAAAAACAAAACAAAGTCCTCACCACAACCATGCCAGCAAAGTCAGAATAGGGAGCCTAGGTTTCCTGCTAAGTATGTGGATTTAACTTGTCAACACAACTGGATTGAGAGGTACCTAGAAACCTGGTAAAACATTATTTTGGGTCTGTCTGAGGGTATTTTCAGAGACTAGTGTATAAGTCTGAGTGGACTAGGTGAAGATCTACCCTCAATGTTTCCACTGTTTCAAAGATGATAAAAGAAGTGAAAATGCAAGCAAAAATACGATAAATCTCTGCCAAATTATTCAATTGTGTATAACTTCTGCTCCTTCACACACAACACTTGCCTACAAAAAATGCCCTTCATCAGAGAACAAAAAGTTGCAACAAGCTCAACGGCCTTCTGGACCAGACACTTGCTAATATAGAGGTTCTTCCAGTATTACAAAACACATCAAATGGTGAGCTATTTTTGATTAGGGATTTGACTGTCAAAAAAGATAGACTTCTTACATTTACCACTAATTCTAGCATAAAACGAAACAAAACAAAACAAAAAACTAGCACATGCTTCACTTTGGTTAATGGATGGCACTTTCAAAACAGTCCCTCCTGTTTTTTATCGACAATATACAATTCACACTTCAATGAATGAAAATTTTAGAACTCATTGTTCATTTATTTGTTGATGACTGAAAAAAGTCATTTTATAGAAACATATATAAACACTTTATAAATCCTTATTTGAAGATTTTGATAGACTTTGTAGAAAAAAATGAATTTAATTTTAATGCCCAAACAATGATAAATTTAGAATTAAATGCAATCAAGGCTTCTCATAGTGAATTTCAAAGTGTTACCAATAAAGTTTTTTTCCCCATTTAGTCCAACGCATTTGGCAGGAAATTCAAAAGAGTGGATTGGCCATGCGATAGGACAACAACAAAAACTTCAGTTTAAAAATACTTCATTTGTCTGCATTGTCATTTTTTCCAGCTGATAAAATTCCAGGTGCCTTTAACAAATTAAAGTCACATTTGCCTGGAGAAGCCAGTGAAGTTGACGGATTCAAAAGCACTTCCATGTATGGTAGGATAAGAAGACATGTAATACTACTGCAGTTCTTTTTTTTATTTTTATTTTTTATCTTTAAATATTTTTTTATTATAAAAATGTGGGGTACAATTAAGGGTTAGGTATACAAATGTGCATCATTCAGGCAGCCTTGTTAATAAGGGTTGTCTCCCCATCCCCAGACAGATATTGACTACCGTTAGTCCCACCTCCCTTCCCCTCCCTACCCCCCCATAGTTTCCCACCACTGTCAGTCCGTTTCTTATAGTATTATGGTAGATGTTCAAGGTCCACTATATGAGTGAGAACACGTGAT
>CAUYQG010198687.1:0-12267 GCA_963574415.1 Tarsius wallacei | reverse complement strand
GCTGCAAATTTTCGACGCTGCTGCTGATACTGTTGAGACTGCATTCTAGGAATAAACAGAGAAAAAAGACGGCATTAACTTGAGTCAGGGAGGAAGACTCACTGAACTCTTTGATGAAGGGCTCCGCTTTTCTTTTCTTTTCTTTTTTTTTTTTTTGAGTTGGAGTCTCACTCTGTCGCCCAGACTAGAGTGCAGTGGCCGCTCCCGGCCACCGCAGCCTCGACCTGCTGGGCTCCGGCGATCCTTCCGCCTCAGCCTTCCGAGTAGCTGGAACTGCAGGCGCGCGCTACTACGCCCGGCTGATTTTTTTGATTTATTGTAGAGATGAGGCCTCGCCAAGTTGTCCAGGCGGGTCTCGAACCTGCGGGCTCAGGCAATCCACTCACCTCGGCCTCCCAAGGCACGGGATTACAGGCTGAGCCACCGAGCCCGGCCAGAGCTCCGCTTTTCATTTCTGGAATGTTCGATTTTAGGAAGATTCATATAAATTATCTTGGGCAGAATTTTATCTTTTCTAGTCAATAGCTACTGAAATAAGTGCTCTTCTGTAATAAGTCACATATTCACTGACACAGTGCAATAGCTTTCCACATAATACTTTACAACCACATGCTAAGTATGACTCAGGCTCCCCAAGCAAAAGAATTTTGGAAGCAAAAGAATTTTAAAGACACATATTTGAGCACGCTCTTACAGTAAGTCTTGTTGATGCTTCTGCTTGGTAATATCAACAACTATAGCCATCTTCCAAGTCCCTGACAATTCTAGAAACAATGATGTTGTCATGGTACTACAGTTCACAGGGCCAATTAGAATGGGCTGATGAATAGATTATCTGTACATGTTTACTGTTTATCTTTACATACATACATAATAACTGATATCCCAGATTTTGTTAGTATTTTCCATGATCATTATCATTATTCTATCATTATTCCATTATTTATTGGTTGGTCAAAGAGTAAAGCCCAAAATGAGATCTGGCATACTTGACATATATCAAATGCACTTATAAACTCACATGTGCTAAAGATTTCACTTGTAGTTTGAAATTCTGCATATTTGATGCGAATCAAAATTCCAAGGTAACATTAAAAAGACTCCTCTAGAATGTAACTCCACCCATGACAATCTGGCATAAATATGGTCATCTGGCCAATACACCTTTGGCGAAGTCTCAGTCCAACCTACAGGACAACCCACTTCCCAATGACTACACAAAATCAGGGCTGCAACAACTTGCCTGGCAGTTATTTTTCTTCATCTGCTATATTAATAGTGCTTTATACTTCATATAAAAATGAGAGTAATGACCCGTGGTCATTGGCCTTGGGGATATTTTTCCAGAGGTGGTAATAGATTAGTTTACATGTTTTATATTCTCCTTCGTGTCAACAAAAAATCATCATGAATATAAGGGCATGAAATCATTCTGTTCTGTTATTTTTTTCCTCTTTCAAAAATATCTATGAAATGATATCCTTGTCAATGAATTTGTCTCTTTCTAGGGTGTTGGTAGGTGTTTTTTTGATTAATGAATTTGAATTTCACTGCATGAATAAAGCATATTTTACTTACCAATTAAAATTAATATTTTGGTCATTGTGTTCTTTCACAAATCACAAGCCCTGACTAGCTACTCACTATCTCCAACACCTTCTACAATCTAATATTTTGTTCTTCCTCCTAATACTAAATTCTCATAATTATGCCTCATGGATGGTCACACAGAAAAGTTCCTATTGATTCTGATGCTTCTTCTATGTTTTTCATTAAGCATGAATGATATGAGAAGCCAGTCTAGACTTAATTTGTTTGCAAGTCTTTTCAGAGTTTCCAGACTTAAATGCTCTGGGACATCTATACTACTATACCTTCTAATCATATATACAAATATTATAAAATTAGTAGGTAAAAACTACAAGTAGGGGGGACCCAAAATGTATTTATTTTTTAAATTGTGTATTTATTCTTATATGTTTAAACTTCAGCCACTTTCAAAGTATTCTCCATTTGAACAATATACCTATCAAGACGCTTTTTCCAATGCTCAAAACAGTTTTTGAACTTGTTAATTTTGATGGCTTGTAATGCTTCTGCCTTTTTTAAAAAATCTTTTTCACATCGGCAAAACATTTCCCTTTGAGGACTTTTCTCATTCAGGGAAACAACAACACAAAAGTCACTCAGAGCAAGATGGGGTGAATAGAGAAGGTGGAGCACCAGGGTCATGCCGTTTTTGGTCAAAAACTGCTGAACACTCAACGTGGTGTGGGTAGATGCGCTCATAAATTACCTATAATGAAATAGGCAAACACATTGGAAAAAAATCTCCCCCTCCAAAAAATTCACTGAAGCTGAGCACAGCCTCTCAAAACAACGCTAGCTGGTGCATGGATGCCTACGGGTTCCTAGAACATTTAGCTAGTGGGAAAGCCTATACTAAAAGGGACCTGCCCTCCAAAAGATAATTCTGGGTTTTTTGGAGTACCCCTTTGTAAATCAAAGTGTAAGTCGTTTAGCTTTTCCCAAACACTGTCTGAGAGCCTTCTTTCTGTGACAAGCCACTGTGAAGGCAGAAATTTGTCCAGTTTTCTTAAAAGGCTAGTTGACATTTTAATTCAGAACTTTTAAATTGTATTTCTTTCCAGGTTAGAATATGCCTTCATGCTCAACAAGTCTCTACAAATACCTGAAGTATTTAGACTGTTGTAAACTAGATTACACGATAATTTGAAAATTCCCATGGAGAAAGCACAGCTCTTGAGAGAACTTTCTGACCAAACAATGGGATAATCAGCCATAGTCATGTAACACATGCAGTGGGAAGAGAGGCCAGAGGCACCTCAGAGTCGACTGAAGAAACACGACTGTTTGTAGAAACAGAAAGAACTCTATCTCCCACAAAACACACACACACACACACACACACACACACACAGGCACACATATGTACATACCAGAGTTATTACTGGAAGGGTGCTATCACTGGTGAGTTTTAACCTCAGCATTTCTAGTTTTACATTACTAAGCTTATTTTCACCATTATTTTCAAAAATCTTTCTAATTCAAGTTACATTCATTTATTAAAAAAGAAAAAAAACAACTCAAAAAGAGCAGAATTTCCTGATCATATATATTTTTGAGTCATAGAATAGTATACTAACCAAGTTGTTATAACTGAATATGGGCTGAGTGGAAAGAAGGGAAGGGAGGATTTGCATGGAAGTTGGAGAGAGAATAAAATAGAAACACACTCTATTTGTTTCTGAACAATTCAGAATTCTAAGAAGTGGTGTATTTCAGCTCTTAAATGTTCTAGGGAAAAAATGGACACAAGTCGATGTATACAACGAGTCACCTGTGGAAAATATGTGATAAGTGACCGCTTTCAGTTATAGGTTATCTTTCTTCCCAATCTCTTCCCTACTTCCTCCTATTTTGTCTATCATTCTACTTAATCCTACATTTTGATAGCTTAGATTTGGCGGGGGGGAGAGAAAATGTTAAAGTTTTCTTAAGAGAGTAACTGGGTTTAAAAATGTAGTGATTAAAATTATCCAAAAATTCCAGTGTGCCCGAACAATACCCAATTAGTCTGCTGGTGCCTTGCTGTTGCAATAAATACTCAAGTAATTAGTATATGTGTAGATGATAGTTCCTCTTTCTGGTGATATTTGCATAGTTGATTGTTTATTTTTCCCTGGCACGAAATAAAGGTAAAAGCTCTCCCTGTGTAAAGTTTAACCCTGTCTGTTCTCCAACAAACTGGGTGCCAGATGAGTGCAGTGGGAAAAACGTTGATCTTGAGGAAGTAATCAGGATCATGACATATTTTTTACACTGAGGAAAATAAAACAGTGGAAGAGTAAAGGCTTACTAAATGGGCTGATGTCTTCAGAATATTTTACTTACTTCTCACCAGCTTCTACTGCCATCAATCTTGTACTTGCCCTAAAAAAATTTAATTTCATGAGGTTTAACAATTAAGTTGAAGGCTACCATAGATAAGTGCTGGCATCTGGAACTTACTGGTGAGTTATCTCAGTAAAGTCTGAAGCCTATTGATTTAAAAAATATTAAAACTAATTAAACCAACTCTAGGGGAAATTATTCATTTATTTAATCCCAGTCCCGTCTTTAGAGAAATAACTGATTGGAAGGGAAAGAAAATTCCTCTTTCCTTTAGCATTTTAATAAGATCTAAAATTTTTAAGATGGTAATATCTGGTGTAACAGCTGGAAACTGTCCCTCAATGACTCATTTGGAAGATTAACATAACATTTGAAGGAAGAAGCTTTGTATCAAACTTCAGTAACACCATTTACTTTTGGGAGTGTCTTTGGGAAAATAATCAAATCACAATCAATTGAACCATTTTGGAATTTGCAGAATAGGTGTGATTAAGATGACTTCTTGAGAGGCTTGAAGAATTCAAGATGCAGACATAGAGATAAACCAGAATATTAAGAAATATAGTATTAGTTGCTGAATAAAGTTAAAATCATGCCTGTAACTTCATTACTTACTGTAAAAAGTGCTTCTTTTTATTGAAAAATAATAAGCATTATACTTTGCATTGTCTAGTGTTATCCAACAGCAAAAAACAAAACAATACAAAAAGAGAAAGAGAGAGAGAGATTACTTAATTAAAGCCAACTAAAGGCTTATTCAACTTTATCAGGGCATACATTCATTCTGCCTTTACTTCTTGACTTCTTGGAAGCTTAATATAAATCCAACGACCTTCCTCCCCAGTATTTATTTTGAGTTTACTAAAGACAAGAGATCCAATGCTGACAATTGGGAAATATGTCAATGCAATTTAACTTGTATGAAATGAGAAAAACCATCTTAGTGTGTAACTATATTTTATGGCCTTCATGCGACAAGATCATTCCACCTCCCTCATTTTATGTAAAATACCTAAGATTTAAGCATAATTGCCTGCCATTAAGATTTTTGCTGGTGTAAAATATCACAAAAACATGGCATTAAACTAAGGAATGAATATTTGTGATAAAATGTCTCAACCCTTTGTTGATACCCTGGGACATTTACTTAAGAAGTTGGGCAGGAAAAAGCAATCAGCATCTAGAGCAGCATCATACAACAAAAGTAAATGCATACTTTGTTCCCTATCACTTGGCCTTTCAAGATATTTTGTGTAGCTGGGTGTGGTGGCACATGCCTGTGGTTCCAGCAACTTGGAAGGCTGAGACAGAAGGATCACCTGAGCCCAGCAGATCAAGACTGCAGTAGTCGTGATTGTGCCACTGCCCGCTCCATCCTGAGTGACAGAGTGAGACTCTGACTCAAAAAAAAGATATGTTATGATCTATTTTCATAAACTTCCATAAAATAGTATTTTAATCTTTTTATTATAAAATAAAACACAAGATATGGAAAACCACACACAAACCACTAACTAGCTTAGTGAATTACTATAAGATAAAATATTTTTCTAGTCACATCAAGAGGCTTTACCTGTTCCCCATTCCAATCACAGCCCAATCCCTCTAAAAGTCACTCATACAATAATTAGTTATTTGCATTACTTGAGGGATTTATTCAAGTGTGCTACTCTATACTTGCCTATTTTTAAAACTGATATGTCTTTTCATTTTAATATATAAAATTATCCCTCACTGCTTTTTTTCACTTTTTACAGGCCATTTAATCATAGTACCCCATATTCTAGATTTTGATGATTGCAAATTCACAGTGTAATTCAACATTCCCCAGTTCAGCTGCAAAATGACAGCTGGATGCAGAGACTTAATCACTCAACTGCTATCCCTTTGACATGAATATAAATAGCATTGTTTTCTTTGACCAGGAGCTACAAAATATTTGGTTTCTGCTCTTTTGTGATGTTAACAGCCACTAGTACTTGATGAGCAGTGATGAAGTTTGCAAAATGGTAATATTCTAATTCTATCCTTTCACTTTCATTTATTACCTGAGAAAATTCCCACAAAGAGATGTTTCCCCTTGTCTAACATTTCTTTATGTGGCTTAACATCCATTTAAAAATATAAGATAACAGACTCTGTACAGTTTTTTATGTATATAATCATATCTGCAAAGAAGGATAACTTAACTTCCTTTTTGGTCATTTGGATATCCTTAATTTCCTTTTCCTGCCTGATTGCTCTTGCTAGGACTTTCAGTACTATAGTAAACAGGAAAAGGAAAAGTGAGAGTGGGCATACTTGTCTTGTTCCAGTTCTTCGGGGGAGTGCTTCCAGCTTCTGCTCATTTTTAAGCATGATGTTGGCTGCATGGTTGTCATGGATGGCTCCTATTTTGAGGAATGTTTCTTAGATGCCTAGTTGTTCAGGTGTTTTTATCAACAAGGAATGTGGGGTTTTATCAAATGTTTTTTTCTGCACCTAATGAGATAATCATGCGGTTCTTGTTTTTACCTGTTTATGTGATGGATTACATTTTTTGATTTACAGATTTTGAACCAGGCTTGCATCCTGGAAATGAAGCCTACCTGGTTGTGATGGATGATCCTTGAAATGTGCTGTTGGATGTGATTTGCTAGAATCTTGTTGAGAGTTTTGCATATATGTTCATTAGAGAAATTGGCCCGCAGTTTTCTATCCTTGTTGGGTCTTTGTTATTTTGGGACATCAGGATGATATTTGCTTCATAGAATGAGCTTCCTTCTTGATTGCCTGGAGCACTTTCAACATGATTGGGATCAGTTCTTCCTTGTACATCTTGTATAATTCAGTTGAATAACCATCTGGTACAGGGCTATTTTTAGCGAGGAGGTTTCTTACTACTGAGTCAATTTCTAAGTTTTTTATTTATCTGTTTTGGGTTTTGATTTATTCCTATTTCAATGTTGTGAGGTTGTGTGATGCCAGGAATTCCTCCATTTCATCTAGATTTTCTAGTTTATTCACTTACAGACAATTATGGTAATCTCTATATTTTGTATTTCTTCAGGGTCAATTGAAACATTGCCTTTTGCATTTCTAATATTTATTTGAATGCATTCTCCCCCCCCCCCCAACACACACACACATTAACTTGGTCAGGGGCCTGTCTGTCCCTCTTATTTATTACAAAGAACCAGTTTTTTGTCTCATTTACTTTTTTGTTTGTTTGTTTGGGCTTTTGGGGTTTTTTTTTTTTTTTTTTTTTTTTGGTCTTTCATTCAACTGTGACTTTATTTTAATGATTTCCATATTTCTACTAATTCTAGAAATGATTGAATTGCTCTTGACTTTCCAGCTCCATTAGGTGTGACATTAAACTGTTTACTTGTGATCCCTCTATTTTCTAAATATGTTTGTGCAATGTTATAAATTTTCTTCTCAGCATCACTTTCATGGTATCCCAGAGGTTTTGGTGTGTTGTGTCTTGTTTTCATTTGTTTCTAGGAATATTTTTATTTTTGCTTTGACTTTTGTGCTAACCTAAAAGTCATTTAGAAGCATGTGGTTTAATTTCCATGTATTTGTGTGTTTGCAGGGGGAGGGGAGGTTCACTGGTGATGATATTTATCTTTATTCTACTGTGGTCTGAGAAGATGCTTGGTAGCGAAAATATATGTATTCAAATATCCCCATTAAAAAGTGGGCAAAAGACATGAACAGACACTTCTCAAAGGAAGGTATTCAGGTAGCCAACAAACATATGAAAAAATGCTTAACCTCACTAATCATCAGAGATATGCAAATCAAAACTACAGTGAGATACTACTTCACACTGGTCGGATGGTTATCACACTGGTCAAAAAACAGGCATTGGCAAGGCTGTGGAGAAAAGAAAATGTTTCTGCACTATTAGCAGGATCGTCAGCTAGTTCAACCTTTGTGGAAAGCAGTGTGGCATTTTCTCAAAAAACTAAAACTTGAGTTACCATACAATACAACAATCCCACTTCTGGTAATATACCCAGAGGAAAAAAAATTGCTCTACCAAAAAGACACCTGCACATGGATGTTTGTTGCAATTCACAATAGCAAAAACATGGAATGAACCCAGACGGTCATCAAAATGAACTGGATAAAGAAAAGGTGAAAATATGCATGATGGAACCTAACATAGCCATAAAGAAGAACAAAGTCATGTCTTTTGCAGCAACATGGATGCAACTAGAGACCATCATTCTAAGTGAAGTATCACAGAAACAAAAAACCAAATACCACATGTTCTCACTTATAAGCAGGTCCTAAACATTGGGCATGTGAGCACAACTGTCACAACTGATGCTGGGCACTACTAGTAAGAGGAAGAATAAGGAGTGGACAACTACTCATTAGGTACCATGTCTACTACCAAGGGGAAAGAGGGCTCACTAGAAGCCCAAACTGCACCTCCACACAATTTACTTGTGTAGCAAATCTTCACATGTACCCCACAACTCTAAAATTAAAAATAAATAAAAGTTTTAAAAAAGATAAATACTTGCTGCTTTTATTTATCTAGTTTTCAAGATTAAGAATGTTTCCTTTTACCGTTAAAATATGGACAATTAGTTTCTCTCATTAATGTTACTATGAATTCATAGATTTATTCATTTTTCATGGGTTTTAAGCCACCACATTCTCTTTATCTTTGTTGAAGCTCTAATCGTCCCATCTTTGGCCAATGTAAGGTTGATTAGGTAGCTTCTAAATTTATTTGAAATAAACCTTCTAATCTTTGATAAGGACCTTGCTATCTGGTATGTTAAGATCTACCTTGACAGGTCTACCTTGCCTCAGATCTGAAACCAGCCATTCCTTCATGAATCCTTGTGTCTTTAACACAAATAAATGATATTTCAAAATCAAAATCTGGACTTTAGGGATGATAAGCTTTGTTGAATGCTGTTTATTTCCAGGACATTATCCAAAAGCAGAGTTAGGAAAGGACATAGGAAATGATAGAATTAAATATAAAGTTAATTATTTTATTTTACCTGCATTACATAAACAGTAGTCTCATATTAATATCAATACTACCCCCACCAACTAAGAACACCAAAAGCAGTTGAAATTATTTTGCATAAGCTGTCTTCTTTTGGCCCTCATTTCATCATTGTTTGACATCTATATCATCAGACATTTTAGTCACTACACACTTATTGGGGCCCAGGGAAAACTTTCTTTACCCTCTAAAATTTCACTGAAAAAGACAAATTAACAGGAAAAAGGCTTACAAATTTAATTGGCCACAGTTTTATATGACACAGGAGCGTTTAGAACGAGGACCCCATAATACAAGGGAAACTTTCCATTTTTATTCCTAGGTTCAACAAAGCATGGACAGCCATGTAAAAATATGCATGGACACAAAGTATAGGATCCAATGCTAAAGGGCCAAATTGGGAAACCAAGCAAGGCCTGTCTGTTTAGATTCTTGTTCCTTCTGAGCAGCAACCCTGCCTTCTGGATGACCTACAAACAAGATAACTTCTTTATGGCCACTTTTTACACAGAATGGCAGAGGAAAAGTTAGAGTACTATCTTTAGTTTTTATAGCTGGTTTTGGGAAAAAGAGATTCTGGTTTCTATGAGTGGACTTTGGGAAGAGGAATTCTAGCTTCTGAGGCTAGCCCTGGGGTAAAATGAGGGGCCAGAGACAGGAGGGCAGGAGACAGAGAGGGCTGCTTCTGAGGCTTTACTTGGAGTTATCATTTTCTGAGCCCCAACATACTATATCTCTCCCTTTAAATTCTCATTAATCTTACTTATGAAAGCAATATACATATTTAATGTCCATTACCAGTCTTTATGTTAATACCTCTCTTGGTATTTTGCTTGTCTAAAATTAATTCTCTAGTAAAATCCTTCAAAAGCTTGTGAACCTACATAACTTGAGTTATTGATCATTGTAACAGATAATTTAGTCTTTCAGGATCTATCCTTGAGGGTCAGTTTTGCTGGGGATAACATCTTTTGTTCACAACTTCTTTGCTTAAATATCTAAAATATGTTCCTTTGTTTTCTTTCATCATAAAAGTTGCTGTTGCGAAGTCTATTAGCAATGTAACTTTCATTTCCTTATAAACATTTTTGCTGAGATGCCCAAAAGGCTTTTTTCTTTAAAGTGCAACAATTTTCCTAATATATGGCTTGGTGTTGTTCATTTGGAGTTGATATTCTCAGATAATAATGGGCTCTTTATTTTGTATAGCTTAAATATGTCATTTTATCTCAAATCCTTTTTATATTCTTTTGTCTAAAAGAAATTTATTGTCTTTTATCTTCTACTTATCTAAAGGTAATATTTGTGTTTATTCAATTTTGTGGTTCCTTTCAGTTTAGTCTTCATTTCTAAAATATTTTTCTTTTATTTATAATTCATAACTGAGTTCTGTTACCTCATTGCAGAGTTTTTTTCGTTATGATTTACGATGCTCTCTTACTTCTGTATCATTTCCTTAACGTTCTCTAGCTCATCTTGAGACAGTATGTTGCAAGGAATTTTTTCTTTATAGTCTGTTAATTAAGTGTATTCAGAAATTCTTCCATTGACTGTAGAGATAGTAATCTGCCCTTATTATCTTTACTCATTCCTTTTAACAGTTGCTTTGTATGAGATCTGACCTCAATACATTTCTCTTACTCATATTTATGTCCATATCGTTTTTCTAATTTCATAGAATTCATTCTTCTGCTCTTTCCATATTATGTTTAAAGTGTGGCAGCTGTCTTTCTGAGATTTCCAGGTTCTGTATTCTTCTCTTTACTTTTATCTGAACAGTCTATCTTTTGTTTCTATTGTTGTTGTCCTGATCAATTTTGATTTTATTTCCAGCAGTGTATCCTTATGATGGCTTCCTGTCCTGCAAGGGAATCCTGGTGGGTCAGCTTTTATTCTTATACTGGTTCACAGGATTTGCAGAGCATGTGCAGGTTCTTTTGGGTTCTTTCATGGCCAGGTCTGTGTAATGTTTTCTTGCTTCCCTCCATCGTATTTGCTCAAACACTAATATCATGCAAATCTGGTGGTTATTAGTAGTTTTCTCCCACCCATTTTTGTTTTCAGGTTTGTGGGAAACAATCTGTCCTGGTTTTTGCTTTAAATCTTTTCCATGAGTTTGGTTTTGCTGTCACTTTGCTCCATCTATTTTTGTGTGAAGATTTGGGGAGATCCTGAAACCATCTTGACACCACCTTCCTCCCAAAATTAACAGATTACTTCATTAACCATTTTGGAAGAACCTACTTTAGAACAGCCACTGAGTGATATTCTTAAGATACAACAGTGACAAGTGATAAGACAGACATTTTAGCTTCATCCCGTAAAGCTTGCACTCCGAGAAAGAGTGAGTGACAAATAGATAAATTCACTATGCTCTGATAGAAAGTACAGAATTTCATGAAGTACATGGGAAGGGCAACTCTTTTGCAGTTCCTTTTCTTGATTATAAATTCATTTAGGACAGGGATCTAGTTAAGTGAGTTCCATATAAAACAAACAAAACTACTTACAACTAGAAATTCTGCTATAGAGCATTAGCTAGTAATAATTTCCCTGACAATTTTAGTTATAGAATCACTTATTTGTTCTTACTTGTCAGGCATAATTTTTTTTTTTTTTAGTTGGAGTCTCACTCTGTCGCCCAGACTGGAGTACAGTGGCACGCTCCCGGCCACCGCAGCCTCGCCCTGCTGGGCTCTGGCGATACTTCCGTCTCAACCTTCCAAGTAGCTGGAACTACAGGCGCGTGCTACCACACCCAGCTAATTTTTGATTTATTGTAGAGACCAGGTCTCACCAAGTTGCCCAGGCGGGTCTCGAACCCTCAGGCTCAGGCAATCGACTCGCCTCGGCCTCCCAAAGTGCTGGCATTACAGGCTGAGCCACCAAGCCTGGCCATCAGAAATAATTTTAATGTAAGAAACATTAGTACTGACTTCATCAGTCAGCAATGTACAGTATTAATTTAGTTAACAAATATATTTACAGTGCTTTCCATACAGTACTTTCAAGGACTTGCTTTAAGTACTTTACAGCCGGGCTCAGTGGCTCAGCCTGTAATCCCACGCCTTGGGAGGCTGAGGTGAGTGGATTGCCTGAGCCCGTGGGTTCGAGATCCGCCTGGGCAACTTGGTGAGACCTCATCTCTACAATAAATCAAAAAATTAGCTGGGCGTGGTAGCGCTTGCCTATAATTCCGGCTACTTGGAAGGCTGAGGCAGAAGGATGGCCGGAGCCCAGCAGGTCAAGGCTGCGATGGCCGGGAGCAGCCACTGCACTCCAGTCTGGGCGACAGAGTGAGACTCCAACTCAAAAAAAAAAAAGTACTTTAC
>CAUYQG010198682.1:0-14754 GCA_963574415.1 Tarsius wallacei | reverse complement strand
ATTACTAAACTTTCTCCAGATGGTTTATAATTTTGCTTTTGGAGTAACTGTTGTTACAGTTGTTGTTTTTTAACTACTGCCTTATCTTTACTCATAAAGCAACATTCGTGGCCAGAGCCCAGAACATAGTATAAAAATCATATTTCTTTTTTTTTTTTTTGAGTTGGAGTCTCACTCTGTCGCCCAGACTGGAGTACATTGGCCGCTCCCGGCCACCGCAGCCTCGACCTGCTGGGCTCCGGCGATCCTTCCGCTTTAGCCTTCCAAATATCTGGAACTACAGGCATGCGCTACCACGCCCGGCTAATTTTTGATTTATTGTAGAGATGAGGTCTCGCCAAGTTGCCCAGTCGGGTCTCGAACCCGCGGGCTCAGGCAATCCACTCACCTCAGCCTCCCCAGGCGAGGCATTACAGGCTGAGCCACCGAGCCCGGCTCATATTTCTTAAAATACTCAACTTTAAGGGTACATTTTTGGTTCAACTGGTAATAAGTCTTATGCAATGGAATGATTCCCAAATTATTTAAAGCGAGTTATAGGGTGGCAGCATTAATGCTGAGGAAAGACCATTGTAACAGGCATGAATTACAACCCAAAATGTTATTTCTCCCATAATTGGCTGTGATATTTGGGGCAATGTAGCTTAGGTATAAGGCAACATACTCCAAGTTTCATCAGTAACTACATTAATATAAGAAGATTCTAGTAAAATAATTGGGCATCACCACCCCGTGCTTGTTCACCAACTCTGCGGTGCTCCCAAACAGCTTATATAATGGACTCTGAGGCCACTCCTTTTCACCGATGGAAGCCAAGATGCCATTTTAGACTGTGAACAAAGTCACTGGGGTAAGGAGTTCATTTTCTTCTTTCACAACACACTGCAGCTTTTTTGTACAAAAACAACATGGAAAAAGACTAAAGGAAAACATCAATGTTGAGTTAATATGTTCCAAATGAGATATATTATAGGCTTTACAGAAAGGACATTACACATTAGTCCACAAGAACCATTTTATACTAAGACTAATTTTGCATTTTTCTCAAAAGTGTATGTGTTCATTTAATACATAAAGTGATATGTATTTAAAGATAAATAATGGGGGAGGAACACGATTTTTCAACCTCAGTAGACAATATTTGGAGGCTTCCTTTCTCACTCGTAGACCTACAAAAAGGTGATTTGTGATGTGATTTTGCTCATCTCCTTCCCCATGCATATTATCTCTGCAAGATGAATCTTCTTTAAGACATGGATTGCTCTTTTATGCTGACTGCATGCGTGCGTATGCATAAAACGCCACATTTCCAATTAGAATATGAACACTCAGGAAGGATGACATATCAGGGCTGTCAGGCTAAAAGCCCTACAGCTCAGGAGAATTTTCCATATCATTCTATGGGCCTGCCAAGAATACGGAACTCGTCTATTAGTTTTCTTTATCTTCTCTTTTCTTACCTTTGATTCTCAAGTCATCCTTCCTCTCAAGCTTGATATTGTCTCTTGGATAACTCCAGAAATAAAGTGAATTGGTGATCACTTTTGCTGAAATCTAAGTCATGTTTTGTTTTAGCTCAGTAAGATACACTTCCCCTTGTTCCCAATATCAATTAGTTTCCAACAGTTAGCTTTTCTTTTTCATATAGAAAAGTGTGCTGATAACATGCTGCCAAACAGGATTTATTTCTGTGGAAGGGACTACAGAAATTTGTGTTGAAGTCTAGCACTTGATGATGTCTTTATTGGAAATCTTGAAAATTTTACAAGTGAAAAGATTACAATACATGTTAATGGTATAGCTATTTGTAGAATGATACCCAATAGGATAAAGTGAGATCTTCAGAAAGACATTTTAAAGGCTTGAATTATAATTGTGGTAATCAGGAATACATGGAAATTTAATAATCCTTATATTGTTGACCATCAAGGAAAAAGAAATAGAATAGATGTGGAAATGTTAGTATCAAATTAGACTGTCTGGTATATATATAACTTATTTGAGTTTATACTTTCATAATTATGTCTATATTCAAGTACATGGTTCAGATTTTCATTCAGTTTAACTTAGTGGCATATTAAATTATAAGGTAAGAGGACAGGTGTGTAAAGTTTGCAGAGAATTTGTGTGCTGTTTCCTCAAAGCCTTGGTAATTCAAGCACCATAGATTTGGATGCCTCCAAGTTCACCTGAAATCACCATTCATGTCTTTATTATCTTGAGAGAGTTAGATAAAATGACCGAAATTGAGAAGACGCAGTAGACTATTCCTTTTTTTTTTTTCCTGCTATTCTCAGAGTAATTACCATATTTTTCCAGACTGAGCAATCAATAATGCATTCTAATGCTTTCCATTTGGTTCTCTACAATATTGGTGTTAATGTCCTCATCTTGCTGTTAAAGGTTCTTTTCTCTAAGTTTCTAATAGGCCCAAGCTGATCTTTTTAAAAGGAAAGCGGCAATAACTAGCTAATTGATAAAGCACATTTGCTCTCCTTCAAAGCATATTATAGAGAGCGGCTCAGCCCACAGCACTTAGTCCTTCTTATAATTTTGAGGGAGAAGGGATTTTATTATTCACAGAGGGGAAAAAATAACCATGAACAAGAAGGGCATTTGCTCTAAGCTTATCAACATGAATGGGAGCTTACATTTAAGAATGCTTATTTTTTTATCTGTTAAAGTTTTGACACTACCATTTAAATACTTTAGTTGTTAGCTATTGAAGGCTTTAGTTTTATGAAAAAATTAACAAAACAAAATTTGTTAACTCAGACATAATAAGTTAAGTTTTTTTTTTTGTTTCTTTGTCTTTGAGTAATGGATTCTTGTCTTGTGAGATATTCATGCTCTCTTACCAGATTGACAAGTACATAGAAAACATTAAATAACTTCTGGGATCATCTCAAAATTTAGTGGCTGAATTCAAATCAGAAACCTGAATCACAGTACTTCACCCTAAACTTCAGGCTATATAGACTCCTATGTTCATAAAACAATAGTTTCTGCAGTAAAAGAGAGATAGTGAAATTTATCTTTGCTGTTAGTCAATGTTATTGATTAACACTATTCATTCCTCCCTGTTTTGTTGTTTAATTACTAGTAGGATGTGCAACCATAGGTAAGATTTCAGTTGACTTTATTAAAAATGTTTAATGCAACATCATATCCTGAAATAAAATTTAGTTTTTCTATTCAAGATATATAAGATTTTAAAACTCTTACCATGAAAGAAGAACAAATTACTTTGACAAAATCATCAGAGAAAATTCCGAAGACTCCATGTCCTTGGATATAGTATCCAGCGGGTGTTATTCTAAGCCTCTATTGAATGAACAACCTGCATCACTCAGGTTTTATAAAATAAAATAGATGAAATCTGGTCAACTGGATGACCACATGCAGAAGATTAAAACAAGACCCCTACCTATCATCACACACAAAAATCAACTCTAAATGGATCAGAGACCTAAATGTAAAACCTCAAACTATAAGAACCTTAGAAAATACAGGAGACAACCTTATGGAAATTAGAACTGGCAGCCAGTTCCTGATCAAAACCCCAAGTGCCCATGCCATAAGAGCTAAGATAGACAAGTGGGACCTCATCTAACTGTCAGCTTCTGTAAAGCAAAAGAAACCATCAAGAGAGCAGGCAGACAGCCCACACACTGGGAAAGAAATTTGCCAATTGTATACCTGATAAAGGTTTAACATCTAGAATCTACAAGGAACTCAAAAGTGCCAAAAAGAAAAAGACAAATAGCCCCATTACAAAGTGGGTAAAAGATATCAATAGACACTTCTCCAAAGAAGACATTCAAGCAGCCAATAGATTCATGAAAAAAAACGCTCAGCCTCACTAATCATTAAAGAAATGCAAATTAAAACCACGCTGAGATACTACCTAATTTTAGTCAGGATGACCATCATCATAAACTCAAAAAACAACAGATGTTGGAGAAGATTCAGGGGAAAAGAAACACTTCTACACTGTTGGTGGGAATGTAAACTAGTACAACCTCTGTGGAAAACAGCGTGGAAATTCTTAAAAGATCTAAAAATTGACCTTCCATACGACCCAGCAATCCCCCTTCTGGAAATGTACCTGGAGGAACTCAAATTATTCAACAAAAAAGATAGCTGTGCACACATGTTTATTGCAGCACTATTCACAACAGCAACAACATGGAACTAACCATGCTGCCCATCGAAAAGTACAGGCCCAAACTTTACCTGTACAATGACCATTTATATACCTATTCCTGAATTGTACCCCACATCTTTAAAAAAAAGAAAAGAAAAGTGAAAACTGGTCATTGCCCTCAAGGAACTTGCAATCATCTTGGGAGGGTAAAACAAGGCACTCCAAAGAAAAGCTAATGGTGCAAGGCTAGGCATGACCAAGTACTAACTTCTGTTTTGTAGGTTGATTCTGTATTCAGTGAGAAGTCAAAAGAAGTAAAAGATTGATACTGCTGCTTAGACTAATTGGGAATATTTTCCTGAAGAAGTTCAAAGTTAAACTAGATCTCAAGTGTTGGGCAAACAAGTAGAGGGAAGGAGGCGAGGTATTCTAGGTGGAGTATGAAAAACTAAGCATGGCATCTTTCTGAGATGGCACAAGGCATCTATGAGACAATAACTAAAATGAAGTCTATATGTTCATTTGGTCATCAATTCCACAAATATTTACACATCCTACTATTCTAGACACTGACAATACGATGAAAGAAAGGAAGAAAGGAAGGAAGGTAGAGACAATTCCCATATTACTATGGTCGTAGGAGGAAGATATGGCATGCCTAAACAGGGTAAGAGAGGAGAGTATAATAAAAAGACCATTTACAAAAGTGTGAACAGGTTTTAGGGAAACCGCCAAGGATAGTAAACAATTCTAAGGGTTGCAATATACTATCTTTAGGTGTGAAAGGACAATGGGGGAAGGGGTGGGGAAAAAGTTACCAAAACCCAAAGAGAGTAGATGTAGGAAAAGGGCTGCCGGACGAGAGATGTAGCCTTCAGTAGAGGGTCACTAGCAACTTGCAGTAGCCAGCTGGGAGGTGAATAAATATTTCTCTCCCGCTTCTTGATTTCCTGCTGTTTTGCAATAGTTAACTCTAAATGGAAGGCAAAGGAGTTACTGAATACAATCAATCCCCGTCTATGCTGGAGTATAGCATATGATAAACAGTGGCATAGTCCCTGTATCGTCATGGGCCCAGCAGAGAAATGGAACCCTAGTAAGATGGAGATATATAAAAATAGAGATGTATAGACATATAAATATACAGATATACAGGCATATAAACATATAAATATACAGATATATAGATGTATAGATATACAGATATGGGGGGCCCAGAGAATACGGAATTATTTTTTGAAGGGTGGGCCCCTTGTAGTACAGGCTTCCCCCACTAGGTAAGTGTTCTAGGAACACATCAGCATCAGTGTACCAGCAAGCGTTGTTGTGAGAGGCTGCATTAGTTTCAGTAAACTATTTTTGGAGATTCTTTCAACTCATTTGCCCATTTCATGATGGGTGATTTACACAAACAACCTTGCCAAACCGCGCTGAGTGTTCAACAGTTTTTGACCCAAAATGGCATGACCTCCATTCCCCACCCTTCCTATTCACCCACTCTCACCCTGAGCGAATTTTCTTTTGTTTCCTTGGATGAAAATATTCCTCAAAGGGAAATATTTTGCCAATGTGGAAGAGGTGAAACAAAAAAATGGCAGAGGCACTGGAAGGCATCACAATAGACGAATTCAAAACTGCTCTGGAAAAAGCATCTCAGTAGGTGTATGGAAAAAGCATCTCAGTGGGTGTATTGCATCAAACGGAGAGTATTTTGAAGTGACTGAAGTTTAAACACACAAGAATAAATACACAATTTTTCAATAAATAAATTCCAAGTTTTTGGGGGTCCCCCTCATACACACACACACACACACACACACACACACACACACACACATACACACATACATAAGTACATATATAGATGCTTATATAGCTACATAAATATAATTTATATTTATATGATCTATATATATTAATTTATATAAGTTTAAAATTAATATAAATATAACTTACTTATGATAGCTGGCAGGCTGGACTCTCTAGAGGAGAATTTGAAGCTGAAGTCCGTGGGTAGAATGTCTTTCTCCTTAGGGAAACCTCTGTTTTGCTCTTAAGAACTTACAACTATTTGGTGAGGCCCACCCAGATTATTGAAGGTAGTCACCTCTAAAAGTCAATTGAATTTAGATATTAACAATATCTACAAAATACAATCCAAAACAATTTAAAATATTTCAAACTGATCTTTAAAAAAATTAAAAAGAACTGCTTTGGTCTTTGTGTAAGGAAATGATTACAGGCATCAGGGGTTGAAGCAGGAAACACTTGGGGCACTCTGGTTTTAGTACAGGGTTGGATTCGTGTTGTAGTAATAGAGACTGCAATATAATTTGGAGGTAGAGTCAAATGGTTTGCTTCCTAGGTAAAGCGCATATAAGAAAGAGAAAAGTCAACGTTGGCTTAATGTTTGGCCTGAGCAACTGACCTAGTAAAATTACCATTTGCTGAGGTACAAAAGACTTGAAAGGGGCAGTTTAGTGTTGGGAGGATGGGAATTCAGGAGTTCTAATTAAGAAATATTAAAGTGTCTATTGAACATTCAGTTGGAAATGTTGAGTACGCTGTTAGTGTCTGGGATTCAGGAGAGAGATCAGGGCTGTAGACACACATTTAATAGTTACCAACACAAATATTGGGAAGTGTAGGAAAGAACAATCAATAGGTATTAAGGGGTAGTTTATAACAGAGGAGTAGTGGGCCTTAACAATGAGACAGGGTAGCATACACTTCAGGGTTTCTTATATTAGCACTGATACGTTTACCTCATTTGTTACTCTGTGGGCACCTTCAGAGAAGAAACAGTGCCTTGTTCATTCTGGATGCTTTGCACGCAGCTAAGTAACCAGCATATGATGGCCTCTTGGTAACTATGTATTGAATGAATGAATGAGTTAATGACTTGAAAGGAATTGTAATGTTAAGACCTAGACTAGCAGCTGGAAAGCAGCTACATTCAGATCACAGAAAGTTGTTTTGTTTGTTTGATTTTAATCATGTATTAAAAAAATAAAATGTCATATGCTGCTAACCATTATATGATATGCAAAACTAAAAAGGTATAATAATTATCCTCAAGGAACCAACAACAGGTATTGAGTGAATTAGTGAGAAAAATAGCTAGGCCCGATGGCTCAAGCCTGTAATCCCAGCACTTTGGGGCAGAGGTGAGAGGATTGCCTGAACTCAGGTATTCAAGACCAGCCTGGGCAGCATGATACCTCGTCTCTACAATAAATCAAAAAATTAGCCGGGCATGGTGGCACATGCTTGTAGTTACAGCTCCTTGAAAGACTGAGGGGGAAGGATCACCTGAGCCCAGTATGCCGAGGCTGTGGTGGCTGTGAGCGTGCCACTGCATACTGCACTCCAACCTGGGCGACAGAGTGAGACTCCGACTCAAAAAAAAAAAAAAAGAAGAAGAAAAGAAAAGAATGAGTAGGATAATAACTTAAATGTATATATTATTAATTCCAGTTGAAGTAATCATGGACTGCCCTGTAGAGAAAGTAAGATTTGAATTGGAACTTTAAGAATAATTAAGCTTTTATAAATTGCAATTGAGGGACATTTTAGATAATAAAAACATGAAGGCCTAGTAAGTATTCAAACATGGCTGTATAAACTATATAAAATCCTAAGCTTTCAACCAACTGAACAAGGAGACACCAGAAAAATCTTAAAACTGAGTTCCTGGCCATAATGGGAAAGGAGATCAGACATCTTTCATTATACCTCTCTTCCTTTTATGGTTTAGACACAAAACCTGACTAGCACAATGTTAAAATAGAGGCTCTAAGACTGACAGAACAGACTTTCTGTGGCAATAAGATACCAAACTATAAACAGGACATAAGGCCATGCCAGGCAAGTGTTAAGACACACATCCCTACGCTTATAGAATAAATTACGTTCTACCTGCCACAAGGTCTTCCTTTTTCTCTAGCAACTAAGCAAACACTAGCCTCAAGATAAGCAATATTAAAATAACTACAACTCATCCAGCTCACAGATGCTGACTAACTGAATCCCTGTTCCACCAGCCATAACTACAGCTTTGATTAGACAAGAGACTGATTTCAGTAACTTTCTCATGATAAGGAGACCTCTGACCATGGACTAGTCCTGGCTGGTTTAAAGAGGCTGTGCAAGTGTGTGCTTTTGTGTCCTGAAAAGACTTGTTGACATATGGGGCTAATTATAGTGCATTTAAATGTTAAGTCTCCACCCCAAGGCAAATGTGGGTTTGCCTTGTTACACACATACTTGTTCAATACACATGCATCAGGACCACCTTCATGAACATTCATAACTCCTCCTGTAACCTGTTGAATATATTTGTTTAGCCAACCTGTTCAATATATTTGTTTAGTCAACCTGTTCAGTATATTTGTTTAGCCAACCTGTTCAGCATAAAGCTGCACACAACCTTTTTTTCCTTCAAAGTAACTATCTCTAGTCTTTGCTGGACATACGTTTCCCAGCCTGCAGGATGGCCACCTTTACATGAAATAAGGTCTCCTTTCCCATGTTTATAAGTTATGGGCTTTTTGGTTTTTTTTTAAGTTAACTGCTAGTATATAGGGAATTAATCAGGAAGTAGTAGGAGATAAAAGTAGTTTTGAATAACTTGCTAAAAATATGAACTGTATTTAATAGGTAACATTAAGTATCATTTAGAAGACTTTCTTTGTAAATAACAGAAAATTTAACTCAAACCTAAAGACTAAGGAATTTATCTAGTAAATTCCTTTAGTAACTGAAAGTCCAGCAGTAGAAGGGACTCGGGATGACAATGCCTATGCTTGCTATTCTCCTGCCTCTGCCTTGTCTCTGTGCTGGCTCCATCCCCAGACTGGAAATTAAATAGCCACTGATGTTGCAGACTTCACACAGTGGATGACAGCATTCAGGGGAAAGGAAATGGTCTGTCTGTACTGCACTCTTAAGAGTGGGGAAGCAGTTCCAAGTGCCTCTTGGAATCTCCCACTCATATCTCATTTGCTTAAATTAATTCAACTAAGACTTTTCTCTCCATAACCAATTCCTGTTGTCAGATCAATGTTCTTATTGGTTTAGATCTAGATTATTGAGTCAGTCGTTGGCAAGAAGGATGGGTCTCCTGTGATGGTAAGAGACACTTGGGGACTGCTCTAAGAGTGGGAGTCAACACCCAATCACTCAGCTGTCATAACTGGGGGGCTATGAAACAAATATTGAAAAGGCAACTTCAGTGTCCTCAAATATATACTTTTTATATGTCAATGAACAATTTTTTGAAGGGGATCCGGATTTTTAAAAGAATGGTCCTACAAGAACTATTGAAGTATACTTTATACAGGGGAGTCACATGAACAGATAATTCTACAGAATAGTAATTTGATGGTGATTTAATAAGTTGCAAATAAATAAAAAATAAAAACTTTCTACTCATAAAAATATATCTACAAGGATATAAATAGATAATTCTACAGAACAGTAATTCGATGGAGATTTAATGAGTTGCAAATAAATAAAATAAAATAAAAACCTTCTACTCATAAAAATATCTCCACAATAATCCTTTAAATATCTTTATTATCTAAATATTGTTTATGTCACTTATTGGCAAAAAATCTCAAGAGAAAATGGGCAGGAAATGTAAAAAAATACATAATATAGATACACTCTACATGAAAAATGTTCGGTCTCACAAGTATTCTAAAACTGTGAACTAAAACATTGAAAAGCACACATTTTACTCTTTAAATTAGATTTCTTAAAATAATACTTATTGTTATTGAAGAGTGGTAGTAATTAGAGGATAAAATATTATAACCCTTCTGAAAATAAATTTAGCATAAAATTATAGGATCAACGACCTTTGATAAGGCTTGATTACCCTTCCAGGTATGTGTCTTATGAAAATAATCAGGAATACAATTAAAGATCTATATATAAAGACTTTCATAGCAGTGCTCTATATAACAGATACAACCTAAAATGATAATTAACAGTCAACAACAGGGAGATGGCCAAATAGGGAATGGTTCATACAATGGAAAAAATGAAGTAAGAAAAATAATTTTGATAGAGAAAAAATTTCAATAAATTAAATTTTTTTAAAACTTAGGAATGTAAGTGTATACTTTGTAAAAGTCAGTGGACAATTTTTTGAAGGACAGAACGATTTTTATAAGAACAGTTCTCTTAAGAGTTCATTTGGGCAATGTACAATTGTCGTTAACAGAGTTTGAAAATATTAGTCTGGGGGGGGCATATCTCATCAACAAGGGCACTTGTATAATAAACATTTGCATACCTAACCCTGAATTGTACCCCATATCTCTAAAATAAAAATGTTTTTAAATGTAAAAAAAACCTTTTACTTAAACAAAAATAAATAAAACTATACTTGCAAAAGTATAAACCATATGTGCACCTTAAATATGATTTTTTATATTATAGATATTATTTTATAATCATTGACATGTATCAAATTTTGTCTTGGAAGTGTATTCTGATATAGAAATGTTATGTCATATTTACTAATTCATTCTTTATAACCTATCATTTTATTATAGGAACAATAATTCCGTCTTGATAAGCAAACTAATCCTACTAAGCACTTACTTCCTTATAGGGTCTTATTATTAAATTTATCTTCAATGTTACAAGCGACTTGATATTTCACATTTTATACACTTTATCTTCACAAAATAATTAAAAATTTAAGAGTTATAAGAATCTGAGAAGTCATCTAAACTATGAAATACGTGTAAGTACAGTCAATGACTTTTTTCATCACATCCCTAATTGTGGACATTCAATGAAAGTGTATTGCATTAACCAGATTTTGCCTACTTTTTCAACTAGTGTTGGAAATCCAACCACAACACTCCAGACTAATGAATGTATTAGTCTCTATACAAATTTTTCCAGTGACAAGAAACTCATTTTTAAGGAGTTCTTTAAATAATCCCAGATTTCTATTTACAATAGAAAAGCATAGAATCAACTTAGGTGCCCATAAGCAGTAGACTGAATAAAGAAAATGTGGTATATATACACTATGGAATACTATGCAGTCATAAAAAAGAGCAAAAGCATATCCTTTGCAGCAACGTGGATGCAGCTTGAGGCCATTAGCTGAAGCAAATTAACACAGAAACAGAAAACAGAATACAGCACGTTCTCACTTATAAATGGGAGTTAACACTGGATACACACAGACATTAGAACAGGAACAGACACTGGGAACTCGTAAAGAGTAAATGGAGGGAGGGAGACAGTGGTTGCAAACTACCTACTGGATACTGCACTCACCATTTGAATGACAGGTTCACTAGAAGGCCAAACTTCACCATCACACAATAGACCTGTGTACCAAACCTGCACCTCTATCCTTTGAGTCTAAGATAAAAATAAAAATAATAAATAAACCTGTATTCGATTTCTAGGGTTGCTATTGCAAACTACCCTAAACTGAGTGGTTTGAAACAACAGAAAAGTTTTGTCTTCCAGTGCTGGAGACTTGAAGTATGAAATCAGGAGGGTCCTACTTTCTCCGGTAGCCTCTAGGAGACTCTTTCCTTACTTGCTCCTAGCTTCTAGGGGTTGCCAGCAATTATTGACATTCCTTAGTTCACAGCTGCAGCCCTTCAGTCTACCTGAGTCGTCATATGCCATTCTTTCCCTTTTGTCTCTGAGTCTTTGCATGATGTTCTCCCTCTTTTGTCTGTGTCTGAACTTCCCTCTACCTGTAAAGACATCAGTCATATTGGGTATGGTGCACCCTAATGACCAACCTAATCTTAACCTAATTCTGTCTGCAAAGATCTTATTTCTAATAAAAATAGGCCAGATGCGGTGGCTCACACCACTAATCCCAGCACTTTGGGAGACTGAGGCAGGCAGATTGCCTAAGCCCAGGAGTTCAAGACCAGCCAGGGAAAAAAAATTCAAAAAAAAAATTTTACCAAAAAAAAAATTAAATTAGCTGGTGTGGTGGAGCGCTCCTGTAGTCTTAGCTTCTTGGGATGCTGAGGCAGGAAGATGGCCTGATCCCAGAAGTTGGAGGCTGCTATAAACCTTGATCATCATGGTATTGCCACTGCACTTCAGTCTAGGTGACAGAATGAGACCCCAAATAAAAAATAAAAAATAAAACACATCTTTACAGGTACTGGCAGTAAGGACTTCATATATCTTTATCTTTTGAGGGAGATAATTCAAGCCATAACAAAAACACACAGGTTAATGGGACACAGACAATTCTGAAAGTGGAGAGCAATCTTTAGGCAATCCCTGAATCCACTGGGATAAAGTTTTCTCACTTTTAAAGTAATGGAATTCGATTGCATAATAAAAAATTAGTAATGCCTACCTGAAGAGTGGGTCACGTGCTAGGCCCATGTCCTAAGTACTGTGGAGTAAGAACTCTTTGAGTCTTCACAAAAACCCTACTATCTAGTACTTCCAGCCACATTTTATGTTTATATACTTGAGGCATTAAGAGGTAAAGGAGCTTTTCCAAGGTTACACAACTAGTAAATGGAGAAATCAGAAAACACAGCAAGTAGTCTGTGTCTTAACCCCACATTGATTAAATTGGATAGTGCATTCTGAGTCTGAGATCCTTGCTTCAAACTTTCGCCGTTGTTCTCAGTTCTGTCTTAATACTACTTTTTTCATATGAAAGGGCTTCAAATATTTGATGATAGCTATTATAGTCTTACTAGGTCTTTTCTTCCTCAAGATAAATATTGTAAGTTGTTTGAACCATTTATTAATGTTGAATTACTTCCAAGTCTTTCCTTTTGAATAATCCTGAGTTGATAGTATAGAATACGAAATTATATTTGTCTGTATTACCTTGCTTCTAACTAAAATATGTAGATAGATAGATAGCTAGATAAAACCTGTTGATTATCCAAAATTCACGAACTGTCTGATATGAATTGAATAAATTCATTTTATAGCCTTCATATTAGTAGAGGTAGAGTAAAAAAATGTAAGCACATATTGATATTACTATTCTACTTTAAATGCTAGGAAACTCCAAGTAATTTAAAGAATTCCTAGTAACTATTGCTTCCCCATTTGTGATTAAAATGATCAAGTAAAATGGGTTTGAAGGGCCTTGAGGATTATTTTCACATAAAATTGCAGTGCCACTTTTTATATCACATATCTGTTCAAGAAATTTCTGAAAGGATTTTGTCAAACATGAAACTTTTTGTTCTATTTGTAAGTAATGTATTTTTATTTCAGAATCAAATTTAATATGCTGCTTTCTATTTTGGAATCTTAAAAATAACTCAAAAGGCTCTTAGAACTATCTCTATTTGGATCCACATACACGTGTCTGCAATTGAATTGGATTAATTGGAACTACATGAAAATAAGGTAGAGTTAAACTATTTCATGGTCTGGTTTCCTATTAAGAGATAACATGATTTTATCATGGGTCCATGGTGCCCTGGTGCTAGACAAATGCCGACTGTAGGCTTTTATCAAAAATTAAACTTTGAGGGAGAGCCAAGAGTCTGGTTTTCTACTAAGATGCTTTATATCTATGGCAGCTTTGTACTTCATGAACTAATTGTCATAATGCATGATTATTGATGCAGAATCTTCCACGGTTTCTTTTGGTCTAGTAGACTTGCATATTGAAAATTGAAGCTTTAACATATTTAATCGTACAAAGTGACTAACTTGTCAGAGATTTTCACACTTAAACCCTGACAGCCTCATCCCCTAGAAGTAAGGAGACTCTTCCTTTCTCCCCATTCCTCCACCCACTCTTCTGCCTGCTTACCATTAATATTGCTCAGATTGTCAGATGCTGGCATCTGGTAAATCCAATTCTTGCTGGCCCAAAGCATGTACTAATTATATCCTACAGCTAATTAGAAAGCATCCTCTTTGCTAGAGAACAGTTTATTTAGCTCATCAATGAATAAGACTTGGTTTGCATCTTGATTTAAAAATCAAAGGGAAATGGAAATGGGATGAGGTGGAGGAAAACATATCCTTCATAAAGCAGAAATCCTTGTTAATTACAGTTTTAAAATATAGATTTCGCATAAGGGCTAGAAGGAGGGGAATTTAGACTAAATAAGACACTAAAACTAGGAAAACTAAAGAATATATTTACATTTCAGGGAAACTTCTTACAAAATATAAAAATATGTTCTTTTAAAATCCCAAAATAGCTGTAGCAAATGTGTGAATGGCCTAATTTGAAAACCGGTCATATCCTAAAGACGGGATTGGAAGCTGGGCTTGGTGGCTCAGCCTGTAATCCCATGCCTTGGGAGGCTGAGGTGAGTGGATTGCCTGAGCCCGTGGGTTTGAGACCCACCTGGGCAACTTGGCGAGACCTCATCTCTACAATAAATCAAAAACTAGCTGGGCGTGGTAGCACGCGCCTGTAGTTCCAGCTACTTGGAAGGCTGAGGCGGAAGGATCGCCAGAGCCCAGCAGGTGGAGGCTGCGGTGACTTGGAGCGGCCACTGCACTCCAGTCTGGGCGACAGAGTGATACTCCAACTCAAAAAAAAAAAAAAAAAAGAAAGGATTGGGAGGGCCGTGGTGTTTGATTGAAGGTATTGTGAATCACATGCA
>CAUYQG010198680.1:0-20357 GCA_963574415.1 Tarsius wallacei | reverse complement strand
TAGAGATGAGGTCTCGCTTGCCCAGGCAGGTCTCGAACCCGTGGGCTCAGGCAATCCACTCGCCTCGGCCTCCTAAGTCGTGGGATTACAGGCTGAGTCACCGAGCCTGGCTCCAAACTTGCTTTAAAAAATTGAGATTCCCTGACTCTTGCACTAAAAGCCAGAAAAAGTATATTTTCTTTATTTAAGGACTATATTAACATAACAAGAGAAATTTAAGTTAGAAACTTGCACAATTTCATCATTAATTCAAACCAATATTTTTATGTGTCCATGTTACTTTTAATTTTTGTTTATACACACATTTTATTTTAAAATATTTTAGTAACATTAAATGCCATACTTTTTCACATTTCAGCTTAATATTATACCATGCATATTTTTCCAATGTACTTTTGTTTTTTATTCCCCAATACCCATTGTTTCCTACTGTGACCCTTCCCTGAAGGGGAAAGAAATAATTAGCCTATGTCAACTATCCACATCTTTCCCCATGCTTGTCTAAATATGTATTTCAATGGACTCTTCTTTCTTAACAATGCATAATTGGCAGTGCCCTAATTTAACAGATACAGACTTAATTTATTATTTCTTATAGTGGCATAATATTCTATTTTATTCTATTTCGCTATTGATAAATATTCAGAGTGTTTTAGTTTGTTTTCTTTATCCCCTCTATACGCAAAACTACAAAGCTGCAATAAACCCCTATATTCTTATATACATATATCTTATGTATTGTTGCTTATATTTCCATACAGTAGATTTCCAGAAGTTAAGAATCTTGCACAAGCCTGTAATCCCAGCACTTTGGATTGCCTGAGTCCACGGGTTCGAGAACAGCCTGGGCAACTTGGCAAAACCTCATCTCTACAATAAATAAATAATAATAATAATAATAATTAGCCAGGCATAGTAGCAGGTATCTGTAGTTCCAGCTACTTGGAAGGCTGAGGTGGAAGAATCGCAGGAGTCCAGCAGGTCACGCTGGGGTTACCGTGAGCCATGAGCGTGCCACTGCACTCCAGCCTGACAATGGAGTGAAACTTCAACCCTCCCCAAAAAAAGCAAGGCATGAGGCATGGTGGTGTGTGCCTGTAGTTCCGGCTACTTGGAAGGCTGAGGTGCAAGGATCTCTGGAGCCCAGCAGGTAGACGCTGGGGTGACCATGAGTGTGCCACGGCACTCCAGCCTGGGCGATGGAGTGAGACTCCAACTCAACAACAACAACAATAAAGAATCTTTATTTATAACATGCTTAGTCAGCTAACAATCAGCAAATCATTTGAAAATATCTCTTATATTTTTGTGAATTTGAGAGTCACTTTGCTCTATTTATCGTGCCTCCAAAGCTGAGAGTGGGTGCCTCAGTGGAGAACTGCTGTGGCCGTCCTGTGCTGGCTGCAAAAGAAATATGCCTGCTTTGGGCACTATTCTTACCAATGTCTATTTTATGACTGCACATTGGATACGATCTTGATATAGCTTTCATCTCTATGGGATCTTCATGGTCCTTTCAAAACAGTTATCACCAAATGAAAAGTCATTTTCCTAGGAGTTAAAAAAAAACACTGTCATTAGTTTTGTTCTAGCACTTGTTCCTTACTTGTACCTCTGTTCCAATAAATTAGAACTCCCTGAAAGCTGTGGGTCTCCTTAACTGGTTAACAGGTGATTGAGGGTGGAAGCCTTGGCTATTCAGATGGGAACATAGGAAGGTTACTATGGAAACTCTGTACAATCTCACACTGTTATCTTTTGGAACTGAACTCTAGAAGACAGGCTGGCAGAGTCTCGGTGGGAAATGTGTGTCCCATATAAGCTAAAGTTAAGCAGGTGAGCTTTATTTTTTTGTAAAGAAGGGGGGCGAGGAATGAGCACATAGACACCTAGGAGTTTATTTTATAGATCTGATTAGCACTAGCATTCTCTTGGACAAACACAAGAGACCAAGGAGTTTATTTTATAGATCTGATTAGCACTAGCATTCTCTTGGACAAACATATTTTGTAGATGCGATATTAAAGACTATCACTGTAGAGGTATTTGTTCATTACCTTGCAGAACGTTCCATGTAAGTTGCAAGAGCAGGATTCTCATTGCCAGTGTATTTTAACGTTATATATTATACTCTCTAAATACATAAGCTTAGATGCTAATATATTAGTAAGTCAGAGTTTCTTTGTTTCTTTAAGGATCTATTTGATACAATTATTCATAGCTTTCTGTTTTTATCCTAGTCCACACTGCATATTATTCTCTTGCAAAATTTTCATAGTAGACCTGGCTCGATTAAGTAAATAACAGGTATTTTGGTTTCTTGTGTTTGCTATCTGCTAAACAAATATATTGGATAATCTGCTCATCCTCTCTCCTCTTATTTATGTCTCTGGTTCCCAACAACTCCATTATCACTGATAAGCTATCTTTAATTATTATCATTTTTTAAATGTGAAGGACTAGCTGGGCTCGGTGGCTCAGCCTGTAATCCTACACCTTTGGGAGGCTGAGGTGAGTGGATTGCCTGAGCCCGCGGGTTCGAGACCCACCTGGGCAACTTGGTGAGACCTCATCTCTACAATAAATCAAAAATTAGCCGGGAGTGGTAGCGCTCGCCTGTAGTTCCAGCTACTTGGAAGGCTGAGGCGGAAGAATCACCGGAGCCCAGCAGGTTGAGGCTGCTGTGGCCGGGAGAGGTCACTGCACTCCAGTCTGAGTGACAGAGTGAGACCCCAATTCAAAAAAAAAAAAATGTGAAGGACTACTTTTTTGTGACTTGCAGTCATTTTAAAAATAGCCTCATTCTTCCTTTCTATAATATTATATTTGAATTACAAAAAAAGGATAAACACTAGGGAAATATGATTTGCTCACACAAATAAGTGAGTTTGTAGTTATCAGACCCTTCTAGTCTCCTTTCCAATGAGGATATATTAGAAAAAAAAGAACTAGGAAACTTTTTCTTTTTTTCTCGTTTGGTTAGAATAACTAGCATTGATACATCATTTAGCTAAGATTTTGATGCTCTGATTTCTGAAAAATTATCTCTTCAGTAATTATTTTGGTTTAAATAAAATTAACCCACACAGAATGTGGCACTACAAAGAGAACACAGTAACATCTTATGACAGTAATCAGAAGTAATGTTCTGTCTAGTTGGCTTCCTAGTAATAAACTATCATTCAGTGTTTACATTACAGAGATTCCAGAAAAAGAATCTATAAAGGGAGTTCTAAATTATTTTGGGGGTAATTTATGGAATACATACATTTAAAAAGCTATTTAAAATTCTACAAGTGGGCCAAATTTCTAATTTTGCTATTTTCTCCTTGTAAAATAGTTTCATTATTTAAATATAACTTAATTAATTGTTTGGGCATGCATGTTTGTGTGATTTTGTCTTTTCATTATTCAAACCTCTTAGGCAACTAGAAATGGAGTTAACATATGTGACAAAAGCAATTAGGGAACTGCTTGCCAAACCTGAACTATATCTACATGACAGAGACTAAAATAGGTTATAATTTTATGCCAAAAATACTTGGAGAATTATCTGGAGAAATCATCTTTATATAGACCATGAGAATTCCAGTTGATAAAATAAAACTGTATTGGATTTATTTGCTACACTAATTACTAATTCTGTCTTTGAAATATATAATTGACAGCAAAAGTGGGTATTGGAAGTTTAGTCATTGCGCCCAACACATAGAGATCTTACAAAGTACCAAACCCAAAACCTCAAGAGTCTAGCTCCCCAATCACCTTTACATCTTTATTTCTTTAGCTCTGTCTTCTCAGGTATTTTAGGCATACTTATTACATCTCAGGAAAGCATAGCTCATCATGAATTTCCCTGTCTTTACACCTGATATTCCCCTTTCTAGAATTCCACTCTTCATTTTTCTAAAGAAGGCTCCTACTCAATTTTTAAAATACAGTTCAAATATTACGTCTTCTAAGGTAAAAGAAGTATTCTTATTTCTGGTATCCTCCCAGCACTTTGCACACATTTCTTTTGCTTAAATGAAATCATTAAACATTTATGTTCCTACTGTGTGATTAACATTATATTAAATGCCAGAGACATATGCACAAATATAAAGAATAACTCTGCTCTTAAAGTCTTATAACATGGCATTACATAAGCAATCTTCCTCAGTAGCACGTGACACATTACCATTTCTTATTTCCTGGTTCCTAACTTTATGTTTGCCACATAAAAGGTAGCAGAAAACAGTTAGTTCAGACGAGTGTAGCACATCTCAGGAGTCCAGGACCCTTAGCCCAACATAGAACTTATGCTTCTAGGTGACCAAGATAATGAAGCATCCCACCCTCAGCAAGATCCCACCTTGGATGGGCCCCACCTTCTGGGCCAAACAACCCTAGTAATTCACTTCCCACGATATGAACTAGCGTTTTTGGAGTCAGATCTGCTGAGGTTCCCCTTCTCCCCGAGGACTGCATCCATTGTTGTGCTGCTCTTCACCTGCCAGAGCCCAGTCCACAGCTCCACTAAACCAATCCTAGGTTCCTGCTGCCACTGCATTGAGTCTCAAAGAGGCTAGGCCACTTTTTGGCCCCTTAACCCCCAAATCCAGAATTATCATTATGCAGTACCTCCTCTCCTAGTGCCCAAGTTTCCACTGTACCTGCTCAGCCTTGGGGCATGAATTGCAGCTATATCTTACTCTCTGGAGCTCAAGCCTCTGAAACACTCGTTTTTCATGGATCCATGCCACTGCTGCACTCTGATCTCTAGGATCAGAGTCATAACTACATCCCTGCCTCCTAGGTTTAAACAACTAAGGAACATTTCAGGGTAATAGTCCCCAGTTTTGTAGGAGAGCTGCAGCCACTTTTCCTTAGGGTGAACTTGCACCAATATCACAGGTATCATATCAGTTCAACAAAACACAGAGTCCAGGACCTCATGTCCATAGCCTTGATGAGCAATTGTGCCCTAGAACACAGTGCTGCTGGAACTGCTTTTGGGCTGTCAGACCCAAGACAAAATAGAGATCTCCCTAACTAAGTCTCCTTATTGTGGAAAAAAATGAGGATGAAAAGACTTCTAGAGGCCTTGCTACCAAGAATTCTAAGCAACCTACACTGCCACCACCACTGCCACAAACTCCTGCAGCCTAGGTCATTGAGGTATCCAGAGTCATCACTGATGTTGATCACAGCTGAAGAAGTTGCATGAAGTCTACACTACTGTGCCCATCTTGAACCAGAGCCAAAACATTCTGCCCTACTGACACCCTAGGGCACATTTTCAGGTGAAAGTCTTTTCCTAAAAAGCCTCTATATAAATTTGAAAGAAGTGACTATTCCATCAGCTGAGCAACCAATAATACGAGACACACACACACAAACACACACACACACAAAATATAACACCACCAAAGGAACACATACATCTCCAATAACTTACCCCAAATAAATAAAAATATATAAATTGCCTAATAAGAGATTAGAAATATATTAATATTAAGGAATCTCAGTGAGATGCAAGAGAATACACATAGGCAACTCAATTAAATCCAGCACATAATTTATAGTCTGAATGACAAATTCAGCAAAGAGATAAGGGTCATAAAAAAGGATCAAATAGAAATTTTAAAGCTGAAGAATTCAATGAGTAAAATAAAATAACAAATACAAAAGAAAGCTTCAAGAGCAGACTAGATCAAACAGAAGAAAGAATCTCTGAACTTGAGGATGGGCCTTTTAAAACAGCTCATTGATGGGAAAAGCATTTAAAAAAGTGAAGAAGACACACACAATTTACGGGACACCATTAAGTAAACATATATCACATTATGGAGTTTAGAAAAATGGAGAAAGCCACAGGAATCTTACTTAACAAAATTATGACTGAAAAATTCACAAGTCTTGAGAGAGATATGAACATTCAGACCCATGAAACTCAAAGATTCCCAAACAAGTTCAACCTAGAGAGATCTTCACTCAAGCACGTTATAATCAAAATGCCAAAAGTCAAAGGCAAAGATAAAATTTTTTAGTAGCAAGAAAAAAGGCATCAAGTAACAAAAGAGAATTCCCGTCATACTATGAGTGGATTTCCCAGCAGAAAATTTGCGGGCTAGAAGAGAATGTAATTATATAGTCAAAGTCCTGAAAAAAAGCACTGTCAACCAAGAATACTATAATACATCTAGCAATGCTGTATGTAGAAATGGGCAAGAAATAAAGTATTTCTCAAACAAGAAAAATATGAGGGTATTTACCAACACTAGACATGCCCTGAAAAAAATGCTTAAAGAAGATCTTCAGCTAAAAAAAAGAATGATTAGTATTATAAGAACACATAAAAGAAAACCTCCTCACACTGATAAATGACTGGTAAAATCTCAGGTTACAAAATCAATGTGCAAAAGACAGTTACACTTCCATACACCAATAACAAGCAGATGGGAACCAATAAAAAAGCACAATCCCATTCACAATAGCCAGAGAAAATAAAATAACTTGGCATCCAGCTAACTGGAGAAGTGAAAGACCTTCACAATGGAAACCAAAAAATATTGCTCAAAGAAATCAAGGATGATACAAACAAATGGAAAAACATTCCATACTCATGGACAAAAGAAAAAAAAATCAATACTGTCAAGATGTCCATCCTATCCAAAGCAATCTAAAGAATCAATGCAATGCCTCTAAAATTATCAACATCATTTTTCTCAGACCCAAAAATGACAACACTGAAATTCACATGGAAACAAAAAAGAGCACAAATAGTCAAAACAATCCTCAGCTACAGAAATAAAGTGGGAGGTATCACACTTCCAGTCTTTCAACTTTATTACAAGGCTGTAGTCACCAAGATAGCATGATATTGGTACAGAAATAGGCACACAGACCAATGGAATAGGAAAAAGATTTTGGAAATAAAAACATGATCCCTCAGCCAACTCATATTTACAAAGTCATCAATAACAATCATTAGGCCAAAAAGACTATACTTAGCTAATGGCTCTGAGAAATCTGGCAAACCACATGCAGAAGAATAAAACTGGACCCCTATCTATCAGCATATACTAAAATCACCTCAAAATGGATGAGGGAACTAAATATAAAACCTCAAACTATTAGAAAGAACTATAAGAAGCAAATGTAGAAAACATCCTTCTGGACATTGGAGTAGACAATGAATTCATAACCAAATGCCCAAAAGCAAATGCTACAAAAAGTAAGATAGACAGGTGGGACCTCATCAAACTGAAAAGCTTTTGCACAGCAAAAGACCATTAAGAGAGTAAAGAAACAATCCACAGAATGAGAAAAATTATTTGCAATTATGCATCTGACAAAGGCCTAATATCCAGGATCTACAAGGAACGCAAAATAACTGAAAGAAAAAAAAACAAAAAACAAAAAAAAAAACAGGACATAAACAGACACTTCTAAAAAAAAGCTACACACAAGCAGCCAAAAGACATATGAAAGAATGCTCAGCCTCAGAGAAAGGCAAATCAAAACTACAGTGAGATACCACCTAACTTTGGTAATGACTATTATTAATAAGACAAAATACAACAGATGCTGACTTGGCTATAGAGAAAAAGGAATGCTTGTACAGTGTTGGTCAGACTGTAAATTAGTTAAACCTCTATGAAAATGCAGTGTGGCAATTTCTAAAAGACCTAGAAATTAATCTTCCATATGATCCAACAATCCCTCTCCTGGAATATTTCTGGGGAACATAAATCGCTTTACCTAAAAAGACACCTGCACACGCATGATTACTGCTGCACTATTCGCAATAGCAAAAATATGGAACTAAACTTGTTGCCCATTAAAAGTGAATTGGATAAAGAAAATGTACAAATGCACAATGGAATATTACATGGCCATAAAGAAGAGCAAAATCATGGCCTTTGCAGCAACTTGGATGCAGCTGGAGACCTTCATACTAAGTGAATTATCATAGAAATGAAGAACTAAATATCTCATGTTCTCACTCATAAGTGGGCCCTGAATACTAGCCATATTAGTACAAGGGTGGGATCAACAGTCACTGGGCACTGCTAAGGGAAGGAGAAAGGGAAGGACTAGAATGGGGGTATGTGACAACTCAATGGGTACCTGGTCCACTACCAGGGGGAGTGAGGGCCAGCTGGAGGCCTAGACTTCACCTCCATGTAGCCTATCTATGTAATACATCCTCACTTGTACCCCACAACTCTATAATAAATACATAATTTTTTTAAAAAGAAAAAATATATAGAAGTATAAAACACAATAGTGGAGGTAAATACATAGTTAAATTCAGAATATTCCATTACTCTAATAGTGGCATGTGTACTTTTCATATCTCTAGTATGAAGATTTAAAGTCAAAATGGTCAAAAATATAGCTATAATACGTTATTATGAAATATATAATACAAAATGATAAAAACTGTAACACAAAAAGTAAAAATTGTAGTGGGGAGATAAAAGTCTAGAGTATTTGTATGTGACCAAAGTTTAGACATGATCAGTTTAAAATAGTCTATTATAACTACAAGGTTTTTTAAAAATTTATTTTTATTTATTTTAAAGATGTAGGGTACAATTCAGGATTAGGTAGATAAGTGATCATCATGCAGGTAAAGTTTGGGCCTCCTTTTGGTCCCCACTTCACCTGGCTTGAGATCAGCACCCTTATTAATGTTCTATGTCCCTCCCCCAGAAGTTTCCCGCTACTGTCAATTCCTTTCTTATAGTATTATGATAGATGTTTAGGGTCCGTTTATGAATGAGAACATGTGGTACTCAGTTCTTTGTTTCTGTGATAGATATTTTATGTAAGCCTCCTGGTAACTGCAAACCAAAAAGCTACAGCAAATATAAAAGTAAGAAGGAGAGGAAATCAAAGCTTAGCACTACAGTAAAGCACCAAGTGATAAAGACAGACAGTAAGAGAGGAACAAAAGATATATAAAACAATGAGAAAAAAATGTGAAATGACAGGATTAAGTCCTTATCTAACAATAACAACATTAAATGTAAATTAATTAAATTAAACCATTTTACTATTTATATGTATCCTATAACACGTCATAAGCCTCAAATATATATTTTTAAAAGTTCAAAGATATATGCAAGAAATAAACATGAAATATAAGGCAGTCACTATTATTTCTTAATGAAAAAAATTCTATACAAACATTAATGGCCAATATGAATATAAAGAGTGTTAGAAATTCAAATTAAATACCTAAATGTTTATTTGTAATATTTAATATACTTACATATATATTTTAGAGCACATATTATATAAATAATACATGAAACCAACATTCCTTATAACTCTTTTCAAATTTGATAAGAATACCAGAACTAATATTATTTGTAATTCACTTGTTATGAATATGCATATATTTATTTGCCTAAACACTGATTATTCAATTATTGTTTCTTCAGACTTCACTGCAGATGACATATAATATAAATTATATGCACTTTCTAAAGTCTAAATTTAAAATACTATTCATCTAAAAAATTTAGAATAAGGTATTTTAGACATATTGATTATTAAATGGCAATTTACATTCATAAATTAATTTCACTTTGTTTAATTTTATGCAAATAGATTTGTGTTATCAAGGTAACAAATCTAGTCACAGGGTTTTATCTGGGTTTATGGCTGAGGTTAAAGTGGCTCTCTAATTCTGATGTTACCTTTTGAACCTCAACTCTTTTGCCACTCTTTGTTAACAATACCTAGTTCTAGTCTCCAAATATATATCTTAGGTGAATGAATAGTGCACCTATTACCACATTTGGAGATGTATGAAAATTTGGTTTTTAAAAACTAAATTGTGACATTAATTTTTAAAAAATGAACAAACAAGCAAAAACTTCTCTGCTTTAAGGCACAAGTAGGGAGAAGAGTGGTAATCTAGACTGAGTCAAGAAAGGGATTGCTGGAGAGTTCCAATCTCTGGAAGAGGCTTCTTGTCTTGACCTAAAAAAGCTGTGAATGTGTTATTTCTGTTCTTAATGAGCAATTCCCATCACAATGTCTAAAAGAGGAAACTACTAAGATAAGGTCCTAAAGAAATTTTGATGTTGTATTAAAAAAGGAAAATGAAAAGTGTAACTTTGAGCTGACCAAGAAATGGAACCAAATGAAAATGTTCCCATATACAACCCAAGAGTCATAGATGCCACGTGGCCAACAATAAGATTAAAGTCGTAAATTTAGCAAAATAAAGGAAGGAATATTTATTTTTTCAAAACTCTAGACTTGTACAATCCAATACAGTTAGTCAACAGCTAGATGTGGCTATTGAGAACCTGAAATGTGGCTTCTTCAAATTGCAATACACTTTAACTGTAAACTACACAACTGATTTTGAAGTTTTAATATGGAGATAAAAATAAAGAATGTAAAATAACTTGAATATTTTTAAATTGATACATGTTGAAATTATGATATTTTATAAAATAATTTTATTAATAATACATTTAATACTTTTATAATTTTAGTAAAATAATTTTACATTTTCTTTTCCTTTTTTGACATATAAAAAGTTTTATGAGGTCTGAAAATTAAACTCATGAACTCATCCTAGAAAAAGTACTATATACTTCATTACTAAATATCACTATAGTTGAAGTAATCTTAGAAAGCTATGCACTGATGCCAGTACCCAGTCCACCTGTCAAAGCAATTTTGGAACTCTTTTTCTGGAATGGCCAACAGAGCTGTCATCATGAGAATGTCGGAGTTTGAATTACAGCAATGAACAAACATTAAATTTCCTATTATACTTCTCAAGAGTGGAAGTTAAATAAGGGACATGTGTGTCCAAGTTTATGGGGATAATGTCATGAAGGAAATGGCAGTGTACGAATGGATTAAACAGTTTTCTGAGGAGACAGAAAGCATTACTGATAAAAAGAGGTCAGGATGACCAGTAATGAAGAAATAGAGGAGTCAGGATGACCAAAACTGAAGAAAACATTGCAAAAATCCGTTGAATTGTGCATCAAAATTGTTGACTGACTGTCAGAAGCATAGCAGACCATATAAACATCAATAGAGAAAACTGTTAGAAAAATCTTAACTGAAATTTTTGGCATGAGAAAGGTGAGTGCAAAAGTGTTCTGAAGGAGCTCTTGCATCACAACCATGCACCAGCTCACACAGCACTCTGTGAGGGAGTTTTTAGCCAGTAAACAAATAATTGTATTGGAATACCTTCGCTACTCACCTGATTTGGCCCCCAATGACTTTTTTCTTTACTGGAAGATACAGGAAATATTGAAAGGAAGACATTTTGATGACATTCATGACATCAAGGGTAATATGATGACAGCTCTGTTGGATATTCCAGAAAAAGAGTTCCAAAATTGCTTTGATGGGTGGACTAGGCACTGGCCTCACTGCATAGCTTCCCAAGGGAAGTACAGTGATAATCAGCAATGGGATATGCAGCACTTTTTCCAGGATGAGTTCATGAAGTTAATTGTCAGGCCTTGTACATATGTACACAATGTACATACATATACCTGCAGTGTATACAATATGTATGTTTGGAGATAAATAGACACACACTTAAAGCATCATCACCAGTGAAATAAACTTATTCATTATCTCCAAAAGTTTCCTTCCCCAACCTTTAAATTTTTCTTTTTGTGGTAAAAGCACTTAACACAGATCTACATTCTTACCAAATTTTTAAGTTTGCAATGTGGTATTGTTAATTATAGGCCCTATGTTGCATAATAGATCTACAGGACTTATTTATCTTTTATAACTGAAAATTTGTACTCTGGCAAGCACCTACCAGTTTTCCCCTCCCCACTCCCAGTTTCTAGTAACCACCATACTATTCTTTGTTTCCATGAGTGTGACTGTGTTAAATTTACAATTAAGTGAGATCATACAGCATTTGTCTTTCTCAGTCTGGCATATTTTACTTAGCAAAATGTCTTCCAGTTTCATCCATATTGTCGCAAATAGTAGGATCTCCTTTATAGGGTGAATAATATTCCAAGTACGCATATACCACATTTTATTTATCTATTCATCCATTGGTAGACATTTGTGGTTTTCCAGACCTTGAGACTATTGTGAATAATGCAATTAATGTGGAAGTGAAGATGCCTTTTCAAGATCCAGATTTCAATTTCTTTGAATATATACCAGAAGTAAGATTGCTGGGTCAAATGGTAATTCTGTTTTTAATATTTTTAGGACCCTCCATATTGCTTTCTGTATTGGCAGCTCCAATTTACATTCCCACCAACAGTGTAGAAAGATTCTACTTTCCACACATCCTCGCTAACACTTAATGTCCTATTTTTTGTGATAATAGTCATCTGAACAAGTGTAGAGTGATAACTCATTGTGGTTTTGATTTGCATTCTTCTGATGATTTGTGATACTGAGCAACTTTTCATGGACTTGTCAGAAATTTGTATTTCTTCTTTGGAAAAATGTCTCTTTAGGTCTTTTATCCATTTTTAAAATCAGGTTATTCGGGTTTTTTTTTTTTTTTTTTTTGGTAATTGAGGTGTATGTGTTCCTTATATAGATGATGTTAGCCATTTACCAGATATATGGTCTGCAAAAATTTTCTCCTATCCCATAGTTTGCCTATTCATTTTAGTGATTTCCTTTGCTGTGTAGAAGCATTTTAATCTGATTATAATCTCACTTTTCTATTTTTGCTTTTTTTTGCCTATGGTTTTGATGTAATACCTAAAAAAATCATTGCATAGTTTATTGTCTAGAAGCATTTTCTCTTTTTCTTCTGAAGTTTTTGTTGTTTCAAGTTTTGTATTTAAGTATGTAATATATTTTAGTTGATTTTTTGTATATTATGGAAAATGGTCTAATTTTATTATTTTTGTATAAGTATATCCAATTTTCTCAGTATGATTTATTGAAAATAAATAACTTTTCCTCATTGTACATTACTGGCAACTTTGTCAAAGATCAGTTGACTATTTTTACATGTTTTATTTATGGGATCCTTTTTCTGTTCTATTGGCCTACATGCCATTTTTAATACAGTACAATATTATTTTAATTACTGTGGCTTTGTTGTATATTTTGAGTTCAGGAGTGTGATGTCTCTAGTTTTATTCTTCTTGCTTTATGCTGTTGGGATGTTGACAGAAGTTGTATGAGTCTGTAGATTGCTTGGAAAGTATGAATATTTTACCAATATTAATTCTTCCAATTTATGGACATGAAATTTCTTTCCAATTATTTTAAAATTTCTTTCAACAATGTTTATATTTTTCAGAACACAAGTCCTTCATCTCCTTGATTAGGTTTATTTATAAGTATTTTTTTCCGTTTGATGCCATTGCAAATAGAACTGTTTCTTGATTTTCTTTTTAGATAGGTCATTGCTTTCTATATAAAAGATCATGCCATCTGCAGAGATAATTTAACTTCCTTTTTCTGAATTTGGATGCCTTTTATTTTCTTCTTTTGGCTAATTGCTCCTGCTAGGACTTTCAGTACTCTGTTAAGTAGAAGTGGTAAGAGAAAACATTCTTGCCTTTTCGTGAATCTTACAGAGAAAGATTTTAGCTTTTCACCATTATGTTGTTAGCTGTGAGCTTTTCACATGTGGCAGTTATTGTGTTGAGGTAAGGCCCTGTAGATATAATTTGTTGACAGTTTTTTTTTTTGTTTTTTTGTTTTGTTTTGTTTTTTATCACAGGTATTGAATTGAGTCAAATGCTTTTTTTGATCTACTGAGATGATCATGTGATTTTTGGCTTACATCCTGTTAATGTGGTAAATGATATTGTTTGACTCATCCTAGTATCTGAGGGATAAATCCTATTTGGTCATGATGTATGATTTTTTTTTTTTTAAGAAAGCAGGATTTATTGCAGGATTTATTGAGTGGACAGAAAAACTCCAACAGTGGGAGGGGATCCGAGGGGTTGCCTGATATATGATTTTTTAATGTGCTAATGCTTGTGGTTTACTAGTGGTTTGTTGCAGATTTTTGCATCTATGTTCCTCAATACTACTGGCCTTTAATTTTCTTTCCTTGTGGTATCTTTGTCTGTTTTTGGTGTCTGGATAACACCAGTCTCATACAATGATTTTGGAAGTATTTCCTCTTCTGCTATTTTTTGGAAAATTTAAGAAGGATTAGCATAATTTCTTCTTTAAATGTTTGGCAGAAATTGCCTGTGAGATCATCTAGTCTTGAGCTTTTCTTTGTTTGGAGCTTTTGTTTGTTTGTTTATTGTACTCCTCAATCTCCCTCTTTGTTATTGGTCTGTCCAGTCTTCCATTTCTTCTTAATTCAGTCTTGGTAGGGCATATGTTACTTATACATTTCTCTAACTTTACAGGTTGTCTAATTTATTAGCATATAATTATTCATAATTGTCCATTATGACCTTTATATTTATGGGGCTTTAGTTATAATGTCTTCTCTTTCATTTTTAATATTATTAATTTGAGTCTCTCTCTCCCTCTCCTTCTCCTTGTCTTTCTCTTTGGCCTAGCTAAGGATCTGTTGATTTCAAAAAATCTTTTCAAAATATTAACTCTTAGTTTTGTTGATTTTTAAAGTTGTTTTCCTATTATCTATTTCATTTATTTCTGTTTTAGTCTTTATAATTTTCTTCATTCTGTTAATTTTCAGTTTAGTTTGTTCTTATTTTTGTAGTTCCTAAATTTGATCCTAAATTTTAGTTTACTTACCTTGTAGTGTCTTTGTCTGTTTTGATATTGGGATAACACAGTTCTTGTGGAATGAGTTTAGAAGTATTTCCTCTTCTGCTATTTTTTGGAAAAGTTAAAAAAATTAAACAACACACTTTAAAGACGTATTGGTTCAAATAAGAAATCAAAACATAAATTAGAAAATATTTTGAGACACACGAAAATGAAACATAACATACCAAAAGTTTCTAGGCATAAATTTTTCTGGGTATACACTGAGGTTGTCTATTTGAGAACTACCTTCTTTCTTAATGTGCGCATTATTGGTGTATACATCTTGCCCTCTTAGTGCTGCTTTTGCTAGCTCTCAATAATTCTGGTATGTTGTGCTTCATTTTTATTTGTCTCAAAATATTTTCTAATTTATGTTTTGATTTCTTATTTGATCCGTTAGTTGTTTAAGAGTGTGTTGTTTAATTTGCATGTATTTTTGAATATTCCTTTTTTTTTTCTATTACTAGATTTTTGTTTCATTCCATTGTTTTGAGAAAAGGTACTTGGAATGACTTCAGTCTTTTTAAGTTAGTTAAGATTTATTCTCTGCTCTAGTGCATGATCTATCCTGGAAGAAGAAGAATGAGTATTGTGCTGCTGTTGAGTAGAATGTTCTGTATATGTCTTTTGAGTTTATTTTATCTATAGTGCTGTTTAGTTCTGCTGTTCACTTGTTAATTTTCTGTCTGGAAGATGTATACATTACACAGAATGAAGTATCAATAAGTCTTGACTATTATTATATGGGTATTTCTCCCTTCAGATCCATCAATGTCTGCTATATATATTTGGGTGCTTTGAAGCTGGGTGCATATATATTTATAATCATTATAACTTCCCACTGAATTGACTATATATATACTGACCTCCTTTTTCTCCTATGACAGTTTTTGACTTGAAGTCTATTTTGTCCAATGTAAGTATATCCAACCCTGCTCTCTTTTGGTGATCATTTGCATAGAATATCTTTTTCCACCTCTTCAACAGGCAGACAGGACTTTCTCTGGGTCTGTGGTTGAATGGAACTGGAGATGAATCATGGGGCTGCTTTTGGGTCCTCAGTTAGGTCTGGAGTCTGTGAGCCTAGCACTGGGGCCCAGTTGAATGTGGCTCCTGCCAGATCCAGGAGGAGGATGGGACTGCCCCGAGACCATGACTGAGTGGGTTTGAAGCTAGGTCATAGGCTAATTTTGTCCAGAGTTGGGTCCTTGGTAGACATGCCTGTTACTAGGGGCTTGGTTTTGTGTGGCTCTTGAAAAACCTTAGGCTCTTGCAAAACCTTCAGGACCACTATAAATCAGGGGTGTACCCAGGTCCCAGTATTGCTTCTGGTTCTGCAGTTCAGTCTACAATCAGCAGACCTGCTATTGAGGACATGGGACTACTCTTTTAAAGTGACTTTCCTTGGTTTTGGACTCCACTGGAGTGGATCCTGACTCTCCCACAAAAAACACTGTCATCTGTGAATTGTTGCCAGAGAGATGAGTGTTTCTCTCTCTCTGTGGAGAGATGAGTGCTGGGGGCCTCACATCTTGCCATCCTGCTGACATTATCCTTGTCATTTCAATCTTTCTATGTATTTTCAACTTTGGAATATCAGTAATCAGTAGAGCCCTTTCTAAATCATGCAATAGCATTTAAAAATGCTTATCTTCATTTTATCTAAATTCTTGATACTTAGACACTTTTAAGTTCATGGTTGATGCTCTCACTGCAGCTAACTACATTAAAAAAAGATACTCTATTTTATGTGTCCATAGCTAAAGGTTGTATTCAAAATATTTATCAACTGATATTGCATGCTTGCTATCCAATAAGAATAAAAGTAAACAGTGCTGCAGCACAGTTCTAGAGGAATTATTTATTTTCTTTGTTTCTGAAGAATGTTTTGGTCCATGATGTCCTGGTGAAGGAGCCAGCACAGATGACCGGATTCTGAGCACCAGAGATTTAGGAGCCACAGAAGTACTTCCATATTTTGACCACTGCATTAGTTGTTACAGTATATGGAGGTAGAAAGTCAGCTGGGTCAGTAGGTACATTATCTACGCTCTCCACACCAAAGCATATTAGGGGGACCCAAAAAATATCCAGAATTATCTTTTTGGAGGGGAGGCCCTTTGTAGTACAGCCTTTCTGCTAGGTAAGTGTTCTAGAAATCCATCCGCATCAATGTATCAGCTAGTGTTGTTGTGAGATTATTTGTGGAAGGAACGTCCTGAGTTGTGGCAAACATGTGACTGATTATTCTACCATGACAATGTACCTTCCCACACCGTGCTGAGTGTTCAGCAGTTTTTAAAGAAAATCAGCATGAACCCTGTACCCCACACTCTCTATTCACCTGATGTCACCCCAAGAGATTGTTTTGTTTCTTTAAACAATAAAATCCTTAAAGGAAAACATTTTGCCAATGTGGAAAAGGTGAAACAAAAAACAGCAGCAGCACTAAAAGGCATCAAAATTGACAATTTCAAAAACTGTGGAGCAGTAGCAAAAACGTCTTGATAGATGTACTCCATTAAATGAAGAGTACTTTGAAGGTGACTGAAGTTTAAACACGGAATTCAAAAGTGACTAAGTACATAATTTTTTAATAAATACATTCTGCGTTTCTTTGGGTCCCTCTCACATATTTCACTATTTTGAAAATGATTGTTAAAAGGCTAGCTGATAACACATACAAATTGTGAGGAATAATTTAAACCTTCAGGAATAGTTACTCAATTTGTGTTAAAATCCCCTTCCCCACACCTTTTTTTTTAAATTAAAAAAGACTAGATTCTATTAAATAAGCTCTGTGGCAAGAAAAATAGTATTGAATATAGTCAGATTTATGATGTCTTCTCTAATCAAAACTTTACTGTTCAAACTAAATTCAGTGAGAGGAAACCACATAATGTGAGAGTTCAAATAGACTTCTAATATTTTTCCAATAAATTTCTTTTCTCTCAAGAGAATAAAAACCGCATAGACCCTGCTATGTCTTTCATCAAGGCAAGGTGTGGGTTATAAATTAAATCTTTGAATCCTAATACAGTTTTGGAGGCAAAGTTAAAGCTACAATGCACAGTTTATACCATCCTTCCTTGTATACCCTTCTTTAGAACAGAACAGATTTACTCAGGAACAGCAAAGAGTGCTAGGATTAATTGCACAGCAGTAGAACCATGGGTCTTATTCTCTGTCAAAGCCTGTTCTTTCCCAGAAGGGAACAGTAATGAACAGGCAGGGTTTTGAATTTTCAAGTGGGATGTGATACACAAGAAGGGATTAAGTCAAAATACAGCCATGGCTTTAACACTTTATATTAAGCAAAATGCCTGAATAATTTAAATCAGAAAGATTTCAAGGACATCTCAATGGCAGTTTCACATAAATGGCTTTAAATCTTGCCATAACCACCAATACTCCCTATGAGATAGGCCAAAACTTTCAGAAAGTTGTTTCAAAATCCCCAGAGGCACTGAAGAAGATTATTTAAGACAATGGACTTTTTTCTTTCTTTCTTTCTTTCTTTCTTTCTTTCTTTTTTAAATAACAAGGAAGCTGAAGCCCAGCTGAATGGCATTTATAAGAAAGCCCTGAACAATTCTTGAATTAATACCAGAAGTCCAGAATCCTAAAGAAGTATGTATAAGCTACCTTAATAGTCCCTGGGGGAAAACAGGGGTGAATGCTTAGTTTAGGGCATAGACTTTTCATCTGTCTTCAGCTCTAAACACATCAGTGCCTCTAAACACAAGGGCCTGGGCCACTTGCTGGCCCATTTTGTTCACCAAAAATATGAACTCAGTTTAGAGGAAACAGTGGAAATTTAAAAAGGAAATAGAGAGAACAAAGTCAGGAATATCTGAACTTCTGAGAGAGCAAAACTGAATGAATACACACATGGAAATATTTGCAAAATTCTGCATCTTCTTTTCAGTCAAAATTCTGCATCTTTTTTTTTTTTTTTGGTCATTTTTTTCTTTTAGCAACTCAGAAGATACTTCATAATTTTTGTTTTGCTTCTTGATTTATCCTCAAAGAGTTTCATAACTAATATCTAAAGAATAAATGTTTCCTAATTTATTGCATTCTGAAAGGTTTATAGGTCATTAATGGGATTACTTTAACTTTCTTTTTTTATTTTTTAAAATTGTATTATAAAGATGTGGGGTACAAGTCAGGATTAGCTCCACAAGTAGGCTTTGTGAATGTAAAGTTTGGGTTTCCAACTGGTTCTCACTTCTCCTGGTTTGGGGCCAGGTACATTTTGTGTGTCCCCCCACTTTCTCTCCCTCCCCTGGCAGTGTCCAGCGACTGTCAATCCCTCCCTCTTGCTAATGTAATTAATGTTCAGGTCCCATTATTGAGTAAGAACATGCAGCATTCAGTTCTTTGAAGTGATAGATCACTAAATATGATGGCCTCCAACTCCATCCAATTTGCTGTAAAGGCCATGATTTTGTTCATCTTTATGGCTGCCTAACACTCCACTGTGTATATATGCCACATCTTTAGTCAGCCCACTTTAGTTGGGCAGCAGGGTTAATTCCATGTTTTTGCTATTGTGAACATTGCAGCTATGAACATGCATGTGCAGGTGTCTTTTGTGTAGAACACTTTATATTCCTCTGTCTATATTTCCACGAGAGGGATTGCTGGATGCTGTGGAAGGTCAATTTTTCGTTCTTTTAGGAATTGCCACACTGCTTTCCATAGAGGTTGCACTAGCCTGCACTCCCACCAACGGTGTAAAAGCATTTCCATTTCTCTGCACCCATGCCAGCATCTGTTGTTTTTTGATTTATTAATGATGGCCATCTTTACAGGAATTAAGTGTTATCTCATTGTGCTTTTGATTTACATTTCTCTGATGATTAGTGAGGCTGAGCAGTTTTTAATGTATCTGTTGGCTGCTTGTACATCTTCTTTTGAAAAGTGTCTATTCATGTTCTTTGCCCACTTTTTAATAGGGATTTTTTTTTTTTTCTGTCAGCTCACTTGAGTTCCTTGTAGATCCTGAATGTTAGGCCTTTGTCAGACACATAGTTAGCAAATACTTTTTCCCATTCTTTGGGTTGTCTTCCCACTCTCTTGATGGTTTCTTTTGCTGTTCAAAAGCCTTCCAGTTTGATGAGCTCCCACTTATCTACCTTTGCTTTTACGGTATTCACTTTTGGGGATTTAGTTAAGAATCATTTGGCTACTCTGATGTGCATAAGTGTGTTTCCTGTGTTTTTTTCTATGATTCTTATAATTTGATGTTTTACGTTTAGGTCTTTGATCCATTTAGAGTTGGTTTTTGTATATGGTGGTAGGTAGGGGTCCAGTTTCATTCCTCTTCATGTGGTCAGCCAGTTTTCCCAGCACCATTTGCTAAATATGGTCTCCTTTCCTCAGTGATTGTTATTGATGGCTTTATCAAAGATGAGTTGGTTAAGAGATCGAGTTTTTGCTTCTGGAAATTCTGTCCTGTTCCATTGGTCTGTATCCAGTATCAGGATGCTTTGGTTACTGTAGCTTTGTAGTAAAGTATAAAGTCTGGAAGTGAGATACCTCCTGCTTTGTTCCTTTTGCTGAGGATTGTTTTGGCTTTTTGCACTCTTTTTTGTTTTCATGTGAATTTCTGTATTGTCATTTCCAGGTCT